>CAJFCO010000088.1:1420327-1434367 GCA_904066015.1 Synergus gifuensis
AAGACAGACAGACAGACAGACACATTCGTAAAAACATGTTTTTCGGGTTCAGGGGGTCCCAAAACGTGGACATTTGACAAAAACTGGGGGGGGGGAAATTTTGCACAAATCTAATACCTTCTCTGATGAGAATGTAAAAAGCTGTAACCAAAGGAAGTTGTCTTCTATAAGGAGTTTTTCGCCTAATAACATCTATGTAGCAATCAAAATAACTTAAAGAAGAAGCAACCATATCTGTCCAGCTCAGTCAAATAATCTCTTTCGATCCTAGCATCATCTTTGATCATTATTATCATCATTTGATAGTAGCACTATCTTTCCATTTAGTATCAAACATTCACAGCAAATACTGATATGGCTGTGACAACCACAGAAATAGTAAAATATAGTACAACTACAATTTTTGGTTTCCACGACCATGGAAACCGAAAACTATTATTAAATAGTAAATATGGTTCTGTTAATCAAAATCGTGGTTGTAGCAACCACAAATTAGAAGCTGTACAATATTTTACTATTTCTGTGGTTGTCACAACCATAGAGTTTCTTCCGTGTTGCTTCTAGCATCAGCCTAATTCATCAGTTCTTCCTAATATTGTTACTCTTTAATGTTTATCTTTAAAGATTATCTTTAATGTGATCTTCAATGAATAAGTGCTAACAGTTGCAAAAAGGTATCAACCTGAAAAAATCTCCATAAAACTCCACCAAAACACAAGAGTTTGCCTGTAGTCTGCAAAGCTAGATGAATCCTAATATCCAAAACTGATCATCTTTCCAACAACCAGACTAGAAACATTTAACCAGACCAAAATCGCACAAGATATCAAGAATCGGTCAAAGCCTCTGCTTCAAGGTTCGTCTCGCAGAGATAGCCGATGAAGTCGGTTGGCTTGGCAACATCACAGTTCCGCTTTCGACTTAGCAAACGACCATCCTAGGGTCCGTCGAGGATCGTTGCGATTTTAAAGGAGGAAGAGAAACCAACCGCGAAGCGTGAAGATTCAGCTGCCGCAGACCTGCATCCTCTGGAGATTATCCTCCAGCATCTCTACGGTTGATTCTTCCTACAATTACCATCTCCGGTCCAGGTCTACCTTTAGTCCACAGTCCTGCTGCAGTCATAGTAATATTCTAATTCCTGAATCTCTACTGAGGCAGAAAATGAAATCAGAGAAACTGCAACGTAGTCTTGAAACTGCTCGCCTTCCAGCCCGATCGAAGCTTCGTTCTCTGCATTCGGATCTGCGAAGATAAAAGTATTTGCGGATGTTTTTGCAAAGGAGGCCATGACGGTTCTCGCTTGGCTGGGCCGAATCGTTTGAAGCAGTATGAGGAACGGGAAAAGGGGGGGGTGATATACGGATACATAAGGACTCTCCTCTGGAAGGGGAACCGCAGAGTTTTGCGTAAATAGTGGGGGGATAATATCAGGAGAGGAGAATTTTTCAGCGATTGGTTAAATTCAGTGGAGGGGGACACGCAAGCGCAGAGATCTGGGGAGTTTGATCTTCTCCCGGGGAGTTGCTCGTCTTAGTTCGCGCGAGTTGCACGTCCCCTTGTTCCGCTCTCCAAGAAATCTCATTTAGTCGCAAATTTCAATTCCAATCGACACTGCACACACACTGTCGGTTATCGATCGAGCCTTGGGTGTTTCCGTTTTTGCCGATTGGCGCCCAAGGGACGCACGAACTTTCGAGTCTCGTGTAACAAGCAACCAAGCTGGTTAGCAGCAACTTACAAAAAGGGTATCCGTTTTCCAAGAGACGGGAAACTTGTAGTCGTTCGATAATAGAAATGGTACCCGACTACCAGGTCGTTAGGGTGGACTGCTCGTTATCTTCGACATTGGTTTTATCACGCCAGCGTGTAACTTAATTGGCGGAAAGAAAAGAGAACGCGGTGCTGTGGATGGAACCGTTATGGTGCTTTCCTGAGCCTCTTAGGCGGAACTTCTTTCCAGGCTCTGCACGTAATGGCGGCCGCTAGGCGTTGGTCACGAATAAATGAAATCTGAACCTCGTGTTTCTTTGATCATATTCCTTTTGCGAAGCGAAACAACTAGAAAACACAACCATTTGCGGATTTATAAACATGTGTGGAGTGATTGTCAGAAATGATCTTGTGGCGTATAATCCTAGTAAATTTTCAACCTGGACAGAGCATGAGAACCGAACTTCCATGACGAATTGTAGAGTGCATGTGGAATCGACTAAACACATCATTGACACGTAGAAATTTCCAACACATAGCAACGAAATCAAGAGTTACAGAAGTAATATTTCGTAGAAATGCTTATAAGGAGAATATGTGATTGCCACAGTAATTGTGGAGTAATTTAATCGAGGAGCCCTACCAAATTTGAGCAGATGTTACTAGGAGACGGGTGCTTTACAAACTGCGCAGCTAGTCAGGCAGTGAGCTCAGGCAAACGGTTGCCTTCGGCTCGGCGGCCGCGGGAGCCCCTATTTTATTCCCCTCCTTCTCCCTCCTGGTTTTGTATACACAATAAATACACGTAGAGAGAGGCGGATAGATTCAAGAAGAACACGCACACCGTGAACGCCCTTTGCTATTATGTGCTCACGCACGCGTCCAAGGAAGTGGAACTGGTGGGGGTGGGGGGGAGGTCGAATTCAGAGGGGAGATGAAGGGGAAGAAAAGGAGCCAAGTGCCACGGTGGATGGCTGGCGAGCGAACCACGTTCACGAACCATGCCACCCCCCGCCACTTTCCGTTCTCGTCGAGGAATTTTACTCGGGCAGACTCGCTCCCGGCCTCGGATCTCGGTATGACTGTCTTGCTCTTGCAACCTGCCACGGTTCGGTTCGGTTTGGTTTGGTTTATGAGGAGACATTAACATGGGTCTCCATAAAGCAAGGGAGTCTCTAGGTCAGACCTGTGTCTTCTCCCAACATTCATATACTCGTGCGTTCGTGTGTTGAACTACGTTTACACTTTACAAGGTCCTCGTTAAACCATCTTATATCTTTTAGATTCACAAATCATGATTCGTTAACATACTGAGGCCATTTTTGGGCTATTATTTTGAGAATGTATATCAGAAGGTAGCACTCTTTGTTTCAATAAACTTAACATATTTAACCTCTCGAAATTACATAATTGCGACCTCTCCTCGAATTTTCCATTAATATTATGAATTTATTTAATTATTGTAATTTTGCGTTATCGAGACCCCTTTGCCGCCATCTGAATTTGTTCAAAAGTGAATTTAATTATTTTGAGATATCTCTTTTGATAGATTATAGATTTTAACTAAAATGTGATCGTAACTTTGTACTCCACCCACTCTCCCTCCACCATTATTGATTTTTAATATAAAATTGAGCCAGTTATCTTCTAATCAATCCTAAATTTGGTTTCCCGCCGCTCCCCTACGTGTTATGAACATATTATTACACATTATTCACAAATTTTGTCATAAAACATACTACGTTCAGCATGCACAGTTACCTCAGACAAATCGTCTCCGTTGCCGGAAGTAATATTATCAAAAATACACCACTAATGATCAAAATGATCATGAATAAGTGTTTTCCACAGGTTATATCTGCCTAGAAATACGTGTCCCTCAAGGCTGATGTTTCAAGTGCTTACTTAAACTCAAAACTTGTTTATACATCAGGTTTCAAATACAAAAAATAGACTTTCTCTGTACAAAGATGGAAAAACCAGAACAGTTAGCTTGTCCACATGGAGTCACTTGTCTTTTTAGGTTTGAAATAGGCGGCAAATGGTAGATCAATACGTTGGCCCGCGGGCAGAAGAGTTCACGGGGTGAGAGGAAAATGGCGAGTGAGAAAGAGAGCCTCGCCTTTCGTAATCTTGTCTGGGTGTTGCGGGTGTGCATGCATTGATCTATTTTCGTATCACTAATGACCCATGCTTTCGGAATGTTTTCTCCTTTTTTCGGAAGAACTACGTTTCTTGTGATATCTTCTGCCAAACCTCACATCTAAGACAAGAAACGCCTGGAGACGATTCTACGATGAGCAAAATGACAAAAAAAAAAAAGGAACAATGCTCAAGAAACACCACACGACAACGACGCGAGGGGAAGAAGGCTTTTGTTCTTTGATACTCTTCATTCCCCCCATCGTCTCGCATGCTGGTTCTGCTCTGGCTCTCACCAAACCGAATAAAACGTACCGGTCTGGTGCCACGAAGACGATGGTACTACGAGAAATCTCGAGCCAGTACTTTTCTTGAACAACTGACGTCCATCGTCTCGAATTTCAAGGAGAACTGGCCATACACTTGATTTAATAAGTTTTCAATATGTGTGTTCCACAAGTGTTTTTCACATGAGTTTTTGATATGAGTCTTCGATACAATTCCTCAATTTTACAGACCTGTATACGAATTATTGTTGCGCTCTATTGTTATGTTCAAAATCTATCGGTTTTTTTCAACTTCCTATCGTAAAAGCGGTTATAAAACCATGGGTATTATTGAGAGATGAATGCGAGGCGAGTTCCTGCATTGAGGAATAGGCCGGACACGCATTGTGTAAAGGACTACGGGCTGAAAAGGGAAGAGGGACAAAAAAAAGCGTCGACAAACAGGGGCTGCCTTCCGAAGGATTTGACGTGGACGGTGCCTTTTCCCCCAGCTTATGTAAATTTACGAGGACGTAAAATCTGACGACACGATTCCTGCCAGAACGAGAATTTCGCCTATAATGTCAGCATGTACATTCTATAATGAAAATACATTCTAGCAGGGACGATCTACTTAAAACAACGGGTGACAAATATCTCAAAGCCTGTGTTCTTCAAGTGTGCACATATTGATCCATTCCTTGTAACACAAGTATACTTTTGTAGCCTGTTTATAAAACATTTCGAGTGACTCGTGCAGCTGTTGTTCTGTCGCGAATCGATCTTTCCACACAGCATTCGTTAACACAATAGAATACCGAATTGTATATTTATAGTGATGCAACATCGAAAATGGAATATCGATGTATCGATACATCGATATGTCGGAAAGAGGTGTATTGATGTGGAAGATTGAGAAAGATTCATTTTTAAATTGAAAAATCTGCCCGCTTCGCGAGCACATTCTCATCGCGCGCTTCGCGCGCTTGTGCCCTTAGTGAAGCTTGCGCTTTACAGGACGCTTAAAGATGTTTTTTTTTTTAATTTAATTAAATTACATAATTTATATTTTTATATTTTAATTTATTTTTGTATATTTGTAATTTATATTTTTAAAAATTTAATTAAATTAAATTAAATTACAGCTTTGAATGCAAAATTTAACTAATTTACTTAAGGTTCTATCGACCTTAAGGAGCACATTCTCATCAGGGCACTCGCGCTTCGCGCTCGATATTTGATTTAAAGCTCGCGCTCCGCGCTCGGCTCTGTTTAACAATATTTTTCACCATTTAAACGAAAACTACTCATCCTATTGAAAAATGGCCAAAGGAGAACTTGTAGATCTTTTTAAGGCGAATAATTATATTTCTTATCATTTTCTCTGCATCTCGCGTTTTTTGGCTCAAAATTTGAATTTTCGATTTTTTAAGGAAATTCAAAAAGTTGTTATGCGGATCCTATAGGGCGTTCAAAAAGAAACATTTTTCATCTTTAGACTTTTTTTCATATCGTGCGTTGTTCGGCTTCTAATTTAAGTTTTCTTTGATTTTTTTGGATTTTCAAAATGTTATCAGTCTTTCAATTTTGTTTTGATCCAAAAAAGTCATTAAGAAAAATTGTTCGACTTTTTGAGTACTACGAACGTGCGTCATTAGAATTTCTAGATTAAAAAAAAAAGTGGTTTCAAAATTTTTCAAAATGCTCCCACTTTTTGAATTTTTATCCAAAATGGCTGGCCAACGAACTTGACCTTCATTTTAGGACACTTAAAGAGTATACCAAAGGACAATCCAATCTGTCAATTCTTTCGAAAGTTATCGTGCTCACAAACAAAATATACAGCCACAGACAGACAGACGGACAGACACATTCGTAAAAACATGTTTTTCGGGTTCAGGGGGTCCCAAAACGTGGACATTTGACAAAAACTGGGGGGGGGAATTTTACACAAATCTAATACCTTCTCTGATGAGAATGTAAAAATATAGAAATACAGAAAATACATAACAGTTTATAAATATTTTTTTCATTTTTCGTTTACGACTTACATTTTTCGTTTCCTGGTGATCCAAACAAAAAAATGTACCAAAAGTTTTGAACGTTCAAATGAACGAAATATTTTTTCCCAATTCTATTTTATCCAGAAATGTTATTTCAACTAAAAACAACCATAGACATTATAAATGTCTTCCATATTCTTCCATACAAAATTATTGTTTATGCAAATGAATTAATGTTTTAACACTGTTTATAGTTTAAAATACAATCAATACAAAAATTCGTTCATTTGAACGTTCAGAACTTAAACCACATACAAAAAACCAGCTTCGCATTATGTATATGTAACATATGGAAGATCGAATCTTAACATCGATGTTGCGTCTCTAACTTATTATTTAACTAGTCTCCGCTCTTTACTTCCCATATATTCCATCATATATCGGAAATGTATAAAGCTTGAAAAAAACTGTAGTCATATCCTAGTTTCACGGTGCTGCTTCGATACGCGGCAACAGCGCCGGAACAAAATTTGTGATTACCACTCGAGGGAATCAAAAATATCCTGCCTCATGTATTTCCACCCTTCTTTGAAGCATACGTAATTCAGCAAGAAAGGAGAGCTAGTCTTTCTTCCAGATAGTCGATATTACGAGGAATCGCGTCATGTTTTTGTAAATATTCCAGCATGGAGGGATATATTCCGCTGGAGGGATATATTCTGTTGGAGGGAGGAATTATTCCAGTGTATATTTGAATAAAGGGTAATGTTTATGGAAGGAAAGGAGGCGCTTGAAGTGAAGAAGACTCACGGAATCCCACGTCCAACGAGAATAGGGATCGGAGACGTGGCAACATCGCTATGACTCAGCTCCACTCTTTTTGTGCCCCTCCGCGCCGCAGTCCCTTCCCAGTGTACCACGCAGCTGACGCCCTTCCACTCCTCACACCCTTTTTGATCCACTAGCTCTCTGTCTTCGTCACTCGACGATCCTACCGTTCAACAACCCCCTCTTCTGAACGCGAATATCCTTCCTCGTGTCCCAGACTCTCGTCTCTCCATCCATCCACCTCCCCCCAATCTCGTATCTACAGTATTCGCACTGACAACTCGTTTGTGTCCCACCATTCTCTTGGAACAATCCTTAGCAGCGTCATGTTGGTGAGATGAGCGTGCAAAGCCGGGCGCAAAACCTCGACTAAGAAAAACACTTAGGGTCCTATGCTATTCTTTGTAGTTATCGCCATTATCATCATCAAGAAGATGATAATCAGAACAATCATCATGAGTCTGAAATCTGAACATCATATTATGATCGTTATTTCCATCTCGTGTCCTCTGCAAAATCAATATGTTAACGACTCTGATCAATAGTAAGGAGCGAAGGAACAACACAATAAGGAAAACGGTGAAAAGATATGAGGAAGAAAAGACGAGAATGTCAAGCCATGAGCAGAAGAGACAGGAAGAAGACGATAGCAACGAAGCGTAGACACTTTTTGCGTACCTGGGTGCTAAGGTATACGATTTGTCGTTTGAAACTGATGAATCTTCTATGACAGAGTCGTTATTTCTGGAGAAGAAGCATGTGTCTAAAGAAGAACCAATTCCTTTAACAAGTTTCCGTCTTCTAGACATTTCAGATGATCATCGCGAAGCAATCAAAATTAAGGGAATTCTAGATAGGTCAAATTGCACTGAGATCTTACGGAAACCCACGAGATACTTGGACGGAACTCTAGGAATCCTGAAATTCTGAGCACGTGTCCACAGGCGGTGTGATACCAGTGGGTTTCTGGGAATGCATTGTGCAGCTTTAGGTGCAGGAGGAGGTAAACATTTCCCTATAAATAACTAAAAAGCATATGCATAACTAAAATCATACAATCACATCATCAAGGCTCATTAACAAGTAAAAATATAAATCCACACTGAGAGAACGAAATCGTTAGATATTACCGAAAACTTCGGTAAAGCTGGGACAGAGAGACATTTCGGTGATGTGTCGCATAATTTTTAATATTTATTAACTAGCAAGTGGTATAGTATAACAAAACCGAGATGGTTAAGACTCTGGATTGCTACGATGGAGACTCGAGTTCAATTCCCAGGAGCTTCGATTTTATTAATATAATTTTTCTCTGTTTCAGATTTTTAAATGTATTTCTATATGTGTATTTAACATTCTATATGTACTGTGTATAAGTGTATAATTGTGTATACATTTATAAATATATGTGACTGTAGCTTCCAACACAATGCACGCGCAGACAGCTCCGTTTGAGACACTGAACTATATTTTTTTCCTTTCTGCTTGTTCCGAATCCGTCCGAGTTTTACCGAAAATAAACGAGATTTTACCGAACCCTCGTTAAAGCTTCACGTGTTATTGTGTGAAGTTATCAAGAAGTTCACGTTAAACTTTCACTATACTATTTCAGCATTTATTATTGAAATTTGCGTTATAATCTCCAGTCTTTCACTAAAAAGTTATGTTTTTTCATTAAACATTCATTTAATGTATTTTACCGAGGAACAAGTGAAATCTTGACGAAATGTGTCTCTGTCCCAGGTTTACCGAAGTATTTCGGTAAAATCTAACGATTTCGTTCTCTCAGTGCAGTGTTTCACAGGAAAAAGTAGGCATCCTTTAGAAAACAAATTCATTATTAAAATAGTTCGCACATCAAAGCAATTCCACTTCAGTTTGGTTCAAGAATCTGGTAAAAGAAATTCGTTTTGCTGTATCACCTTTCAGTCTGAAGTTAGCACATTAAACAAGACGAAAATTGATATTAAAACAGACTTTTTAGGGAATCATATTAAAACACTTAAAAAAGGATCCCGAATTCAAAAGAAGGATTAGTTTTTACCGTATTCAAAGTCCCTTAGAGATGATCTCAACTCATCCTCCATAGAGAATCGCCAAAAACAGAATTACCACATGTTTATTTCTGATCCTTTGAATGTGGATAACCTTTTAAGCGGTGTTTATCCCACTAAAGCTGCAATTTCGTTAATAGCTCAGTGGTCCAATTCGCAGCGTGTAGTTTGAAAACTCTGGACTGATCTACAGGAACGACAACGGGAGGTCGTTTATCATTTATCGCTGATTGCACGAGTGTCACTTAAAAGAACGAATTTGACCGACGAACGACCTCAGTTTGTACTATTCCCATCTAACTTAGGTCACGCATCGTAGAGTAGACCGCAAGGTCTGTCCACAATGTAGTGGGAGCGTCGTTAAAGAATTTGCTTTCTTTGTGTTGTAGCCTTTATTCGCTACGGCTGGTATCTAAATCGCAATTACTATTTGTACGAGTACCTTTGCTCCCTCGACAAAGAAAATTACATGTGTGTACCAGCACAAGCCAGATAGAGGCAGCGAGAAGAAAGAGCATACCTGACGCGTCGAGGAAGCTTCGAAAACGATAACGGTTACTTGAATTAAACATGAGGCGACCTCAAAATGACGTCAATTTCGACAGCTAATGAAGCAAAAATAACTACTGATGTGGAAAATGAACACCCAAAGGGTAGAGCAATCAGGTTCTCTGTGACTGGAAGGGTTTTGAGAGTCATGAGGGGTTAGTTATTAAAGAGGATGTTGGCTAAGGTTCTAGACTCAGCTTAAAGCTTATGGATGATCTAAACGGTTTAACTTACATTGAGGATCGAAGTTTAGCTTATGAAGATCCTAAGCAAGCGCTGAAGTAGTTGCGAGACTCTAACTTCGATAGAAGGAAATCTGCTGGCTACTCCTAAGATTACGTCAAAATTTCCGTTGCATCAACCACCTAATAAAGGTGATGCTTCCAAAGATGGCCGTAGTAAATTCAACAGGAAAACCACTTCCTGCAATTACGATTGAATTGTATCTATTTGTTCGCGGAGCGAACACTGTCCCTCTGAACTTTCATTTTTTCTGCGCAACAATTGCACTCCTCAATCATTAATCATCACTCAATCATCAATCACCACTCTCTGATAGAGCTAATTCAGCATATATATATATATATATATATATATATATATATATATATATTTGATGAAAAAAACCTTCAATTTAACCTCTGAGACCAGTAAATTTAATTTTCATCTGGTGAGGAAAAACTGTCAATACAATTTGATACGTAATCACTTGGAGGCTTCTCGGTCGAGTCGAAGTCAGCAAGCTTGTATGAGATGGGTTATTCGGCGAACGAAGTGGTAGATTTGGCAACTGTGGTAATGCACCTGTATTAACCTGATCCTCTCTTTCTAACCCTTTTCCCTACATTTATCTTTATCTCTCTCTCTTTCTATGTTGCGAGTTATGGGTATACTTCTTCGACCAACACATTGACCGCTATTCTTCGCAGTGTTTTTGTTCGCTTTAGGTATAGCTTCGCCGAGAATGCATTTTATATATCCTGGCTCGCGTCGGCACCTCGTAAAACACTCCTATCAAAGTGCACCGCTTATAACGGATCGCTTTCAAGCACCGATAAAGGCTACGACCAGCCTCCGGGTGCATTAACATAGTTTTTCAAATCACCTTCAATTAGTAACATTGAAACATCGATAGAAATAACATTTCACTTGAAAACGCAATGGTAAAGGTAGAAATGGTAAATGCTTCTATTCCACTTGTAAAATGGATATAGAAATGAATTTCCAACTTTACGGTTTTCTTAGCCTCAACATCCAAGGCAAAAAACAAACATAAACTTCTCTAGCTGCGGAGATAATTATAAAGTAATTCCTGTTTCACTTTTTCCGCAATGATTCACTGTACCACATTCCCCTTCCTCATACTCTATTCACATAACGACACCATTAAATTGTTTTGCCGATGCGTAACGCACTTTTACATAACATACCTTGGAGATAGAGGTGGTAAAGGTAACTTATTTCTAGCAGATGGGGAAACCCAGTAGTAACTGTCGATGTTATATCATCTGGATCTGTTTGTATCAAAGGCGCAAAAGGCCGAGGAAGAAGCGTGGGTTCGAGGTTGAAGACATTTACAATCTACAAATCCAATCCGAAGTGTCGTTGAGATAGCCGTTAGGTCACCTTATTAAAGAAGGGAAAATGAAGAATCAGGTGAGAAATAAATGAAAGGCTCAGAAGGAAACTTGAAACGCAATTGAAAAACTAATGAAGTCCTAGAAAAGGCAAAACTGTACTTCATCAGGGGAGGGGAAAGCTTTGAATCGAGAAACGGTATCTGAACGTTAAGTACAAATATAACTCGTATAACTATAAGGTGTATAACGAAAACCTATAACGTGTTTTATACATTCACTCATTGCATGCTAACGATAATTGCTAAGCAAGCACCTAGTTTCTTTTGTTACGATACCGAGGAAATGGCGAAACTCTTTAAATTTCGTTATATGCAGCGAAAAGTTTGAATTCATTCAGAAATAACGAGAAAATAAATTGTACAACTGTGCTATCTAGCTTAATACAATATACAACATATGTTATTGATTGACCCACTATAAGGGAAATAAGATAACATTCGTAATCAGTCGATTAGTGCTATTTTATGTTTTTTTTTTTAAGTCTGAAAGTAAAAACGATCTAATATAGAATATGAAAAGCATTATATAATGTTAGATTGCTATAAAAAGTTCTGTTAATGTTAGAATAACTGATAGAAAAAAGGTGATATCGACTATGTAGTAGTCCTAGAAAAAGTTAGTAGATACATTATTCATGCCAAGAATTGGGTTGGTTTAATACCTACATGCAGGGTTCGCATAAACTACATTTGCATGCTGTAAATTAGAGTCTCGAAAGGTTTTTCTGAAGATATTTGTAAGAAAAGGACGGAAATTATTTTATTTTTTTTATTTATTTTTTTTTTAAGGAGGATTTAAAAATAAAAATTGATGGTTTCGTGATATCTGCGACATTAATGAGTCTTTAATATACATAACTGACAGTATGTCTGAAAATTCTTTGAGGGACAAAGGCTTGTTAACGAAAATTAACGGATCCCGAGCGATTAAGGACGTCTGCGGTCGAGTTTTCGACACTGAAGCGATGTTTAATAATAATAAGCGAATAACAGGAAGGAAAAAAAGAAAAGAAGAAAGAAAGAAGAGCGAATAACGGTAGTGGATATTACGACTGCGACCGCGCCTATTTCTCGCGTTTATACTTAATATGCAACTCTGTTTCTTCTCTTGCATCTCCCCCTTTCTCCTTAGTGACAGAATGAGACAGAAAAGGAACTGCGGGTCGATGTCACGATACGTGCACTTATATTGCCTGCAAGAAAGCAATATAAACGTGTGCATACACGCACAAAAAAAGATGCACAAATGTACATTTGGATCTTGAGTGGTTGTCAGTGTCATTGCAATAAAAAAGAAAGTGAAGACAAAAAGGTGAAATGATGAAAAAGAAAAACTGAGAAAAAAATGAGGAAGAGAATAACATAAAGAGAAGAGGAAACAGAAATTGAAGAACAAGTTTCGAACCTTTTCAGCAAGTAATAAAATATGCAATTTATTATGCATTTCGTTTATCAAGTATTCAAAAACAAAGTTTCTATTTCTAAAAATTCTTCCTACTTTCTCATTTTTGAAAAACAAAAAGCTGAACCTCGCGCGTAATTTACTCGAATATTTGAAATAATATATTAAAGTCCTCCTCAGGTTCATAAATTTTCTTTATGAGAAAAGTGAACAGGGTATGAAAATATTTTGTTTTACTTTTTGGAATTCTACTAACGTCACTAATTTGAGTAGCAATAAAAATCCGTAACGATTGACGATTATCTGTTCGATCAATAGCTATAATCATCACACAGTTGTGATGGTTCTATAAAGGATCATATTTCATGATTTAATCGCGCGTCTGCTGGTAAAATTGACAGGGGACAGTTTTTGGAAATATCGCTTCAGAACATAAACAAGCTGAAAGGTTGTACACGAGGAAATCAAATTATGCAAATCACCTTCGGGAGAAGATCTGCAGCTAATTTGCCAACGATGAGGAAAAGATTTATAGCTGATAGAAAGAATCCTATGTCGCAGTATGTACGTAAAAGGACTTTCGAGAAAAATTTTTAAAAATTTAATTTCCAGATTTTAGTACTGTAAAATTGGATTATATGCGAATTTCAAGGGATTATAAATTTTAATGCTAGCAAAAATGGAGACGTCTCCATATTGAAATTCGAAACAAATTTGAGAAATATCCGAGTTCTTTTCATCTGAAAGGTCACTTGGAATTTGTAAAAGAAGGCATTAACGATGAGAGTTGATCAATTGGGGTCGTCCAATCGCAAAACATCGTGTCTTAAAACGTCGTGCGAGGCTTTGCACAATGTGCTTGCCTTGCATTATTTCGACATCCAATAATTTCAAACCCGTTGGTGTTTTGGCCAGCTCATAACTAAATCGGAACTTTATACGCGCGAAAGGAGGCGGGTTTTATATCAAAGGTATATATCGAGGCGAGGTCGACGTCCTGTCTGCATGACAAGCGACGGCCAATACTTTCACGTAGTCCACGATGAAATTCTACAAATTGAAATTCGAGTACCGAATTTCCAAATGTGACCTCGCCTTTCCCCTTGAGGAGTCATTTCACCCAACCAAAGTCCACTCGATTAGCTGCATATGCCATTACAACCAACTTTTCCAATCTTTCTGCCTTTTTGATTTAGGTATATTTTATCATTGATCAGTGTACATTTATATTGCATAACCAGAAAAAATGAACCGAGAAAGTTGTTTCCTTAATCGGGTATTATGATCTGGTCTCTGCAGAAAAACTCCTTTCCCGATTCAATCAGATGCATTTGTCAATAGTTCCAAGTCTGGACTTGATTCAAACTCATAAGAAATATTGTTGGGAAGAAAATGTTAAGTTTTGACTACCAACTGCACCTGGTGTAATAAACAAAAAAGAAAA
>CAJFCO010000089.1:0-10338 GCA_904066015.1 Synergus gifuensis
AGAGTCGAGTGTATAATTGCGGTGGATCGATGTGTTTAATGTGTCAACTTATATATAGTTATGTATATGTACGTATATGGTTTAATGTGGATTGCCGGATTGCACTAACGCCAACTGACGCATATACACACATATATGACTTTTCGCTCTCCTGATGTTTAATTTATTTAATTTATAAGCGTTGAATGCTTGTGATGCGGCTATAAAGGTATGTTCCTAACCTCTCTCAATGTGATGACAGAAGTCACAGAACTCAATTTTTGATTACAAAAATGTCAAAACGCTGGGGTAGTAACTATGTCGTCACCGAGCACCGAGATTTACAGGTAAATAAACTTAGATTTAATCTAAAACTCGTTTGAAGCAATGTTTGTCAGTGAAATTTTATATAGAAAAACTACATTGTTGAAATCTAATTTCAGTAATAATCATTGTTTTGCTTTTGTTTTACAGGCCAATTCCATGGCAGTTGATGCCACTGGTAACTTTGTTTTATTGGCGGGGTGAGTGTGTTTGTTTATTTAAAGAACTATCACAGTTTCATACATGGTATTGTTAATGTGAGATCAATTCTGTTAATCTGTTTAGTAGTTTCACTTCTTTAATTTATAAGTTATACGTTTTTTTTGTATTTAAAATGTTTTTTTTTTTAATAGACTTTTCTCATAATTTTTAACTTGAAGATAGATAGAAAAAAAAGCCTTAGACTTGTTATTCGTTTTTGTTATTTATCTGGAAATAATCTAGAATCCATAATAACCTTTTTATTATATTCTGTATACAGACGTAGGTGCTTTGCTATTAAACAGCTCGACGATGTTTCTGATTCGCTAAAAAAGTTCCACAGACAAAGCAAATATGAAGTTAGTTCGACTGAATGGAACCCTACTGCTTCAAATTCTCATCTTTGTGCCATTTCCGTAAGTCTGGCTTTTATATTTGTGTATTCCACGCTATCTTTTGTTTTTATCATCACTAATTTGAACTTTTTGCAGAGTAATACCCGTGTCGAAATCTTATGTTTCACTGGAGGAGGGGGGTATGATTTGCAAACCATTCACAGCCTAAGGGCACATACACGTGTTGTTAGTGATTTGAATTGGCATCCTTCGGAGCCTGACCTTTTGGCCTCGTGTAGTATCGACACTTTTATACACATTTGGGACATAAGAGATCAACGAAAACCGAGTCTATCTCTTTCTGCAGTTGGTAAGACGAAAAGCCTTAAAACTTTTTGAATGTAAAAATCGTTATATTATTTTGTACAACTGAAAAATTGAATGCATTGAAATCAAAAAACTGCTAAGTAATCTTTAATTTAATCCTATTTAGCTGGTGCATCTCAAGTCCAATGGAATATATTATCTCCACACATCTTGGCAACCGCACACGACGGAGACGTAAAAATATGGGACCAAAGAAAAGGAAACAGTCCTATACAATACATAGCAGCTCATTTGACAAAGGTATCGTGAAAATAGCACCAGCAGATGCAATTCTCAATTTCTCCATACTTTCTATATATTATGACTAAAATTTTTTCAACTAGAAATCTTTTTGTTGTTTATTTTTAAAAATTTCTTTTAGATTCATGGTTTAGATTGGTGTCCTTTCCAACAAAATCAAATAGCAACTTCGAGTCAGGACTGTACAGTAAAAGTATTTGATATCGGAAATCCCCGAAGAGCAGAAAGTATTCTTACAACAAATTCTCCAGTATGGCGGGCGAGATATACGGTATGAAAGTTCTCCTAATTTTTAAAACCCTCCACTATTTTATTAGAAATTATAAATTAAAATTATCTACCCTTTTTAGCCCTTTGGAGAAGGCCTCGTTACAATTGTGGTTCCACAATTGCGTCGAGGAGAAAATAGCCTTCTATTGTGGAATACAGCGAATCTCAGTTCACCAATTTATACTTTCGTAGGACATACAGATGTTGTATTAGAATTTCAGTGGAGACAACAAAAAGATGGTATTGTACATTTCTCAGTATTAAATCTGATATTATATTTAGATTTTAATATTCAATTATCCTCCAGAAAAGAATGATTACGAGTTAATTACGTGGTCGAAGGATCAGTGTCTAAGGATATTTAAAATCGACCCCTTCTTAAAAAAGGTTTGTCTTAATTTTAGTCTAGTAAAAAAAAAAAAAAGAAAAAAAGAAAAGGCTTAAGTTTTTTTCTTTCAGCTTTGCGGGAACGATATAGAAGATGGAACTTCAGTTTACACTCAGTATTCAGAAGATAGTAATTTACGTAAGTTCTTAATCATATTCTTCTACACGATAAGTACTGTATCATTTAAACATTATTCTAAGAAATTGAAATTTGGCAGGATCCTTACAGTCAGTGCAACAACTACAATTGCAGGAATCGCAGAATGAATCGGAATTGAACTATGAGACAAAGATGGACGGATCGACAATAAATCATGATTTAAATTTTTCCGACCAGGATAAAGAAGTGCCTTCTCCCACGCAACCAAAAACTTTGCAACAAGAGTTTTCACTTATAAATATGAATATACCAAATATAGAGGTAAAGAATTATATAATTGAACGCGAATTATTCAATACCATAAATATAATTAAATTAAATAATCGAGGTTTTTATCTAGGTGAATACGATGGACGCAGTTGAAAGAAGTTGCACAGTCACAGCGTGTAACAAAAACTATAATGTGATACTAAAAGTAAACTTTCCCGGAAATTATCCATACAGTGCCCAACCAACTTTTCAGTTTTGTTCGGGCACTACAATTGATAGTAACATTAAGGTTAAATTATTAAAGGTTTTAAAACAAACTGCTCAGCAACGAGTCAGGAAAAATCGTTCCTGCCTTGAGCCGTGTCTAAGACAACTTATTATTACTTTAGATCAGGTAAGATTTTAAAACGAAATAATATTTAAATAAAATTCTACATTAAAATTAAAACTTTTTAAAATCCCATACATTTTATAGATGTGCATCAAAGACGAACCAGAAAACAATCATTTAGGATATCACATGCAACACAATGCAAATTTCTTGGGATCTACTAATATTTGTACAAACTACCAAGATGCTTATATCCCTTTTCCCAGAACTTCTGGTGCGAAATTTTCCTGCGTAGGTACGCAGTAAAAGCATTCAATATTATCCGAATGATTAGCATTGATTCAGGAACTAAAAGTAAGAATACATCTGATTTTCTTAGGTATACTCGTCTGTTTTGGACGTTCACCTTATGCAAGAAGAACCTCCGTGAAACCAGAAGGAGCAACTCCAAGAGCCTTAGCAGCTTTGGGTGCAAGTGTACGAAACGGTGGAAATTTCATGCAGATTTATCCCAATTCATACGTTCAGTCTACTGATAACATTTCTATCAGTTCGTTCTATTTTCAAGATCGGGTAAGAAATAATGATCTATTTAAAATAAAGAAGAAATTCCTCTTCATTATTCTTGAGGATACATTTAAATAATTTTTTTTTCTCGTTTAAATAGAACGTTTCAAGACGTGGCTTACAAAATTCCAATAAGCCTCAGAGTAAACCTTGTCATAAGAATTATCATTCCATGGTGACGATTTACGATGCATCTTCTTTGTTCTTCGTTAACAAAGAACTTGCTGAGAAATATATGTGAGTATTACTTTTTAATAATTAATGATCTTGCTTTGTGTCGTCATTTTATATTTTTTTATTCAATAACGTAATCGATCGATGGTAAAATTCAAAGTTAACTAAAAGTTTTTTTTGCAGCATAAATATAACAGATATTCCAGCAATGTGCCACTACAACGCAAATGTAGCAGCAGCTTTGGAGAGGCCAGATTTAGTTCAAGCTTGGTATCTCGCAGCTCTAGTAATTTCTCAGCCTTCATTGAATTCCGTGCAAAATTCACAACAAACTTCTGATATAGAAGTATCCTGGCCTCTACATCCGTTTGGGCAAAATTTAATCCATTCCTTGTAAATTCTTCATCTATATTAATGAAATTATTTTAATGAATTAAACGAAAAATTCAAACTTTCAGGAGACAATTTGAACTTTTCGTTTTACACAAAAAATATTTAAATTGCGCGTTATTTAGCTTTGTGAACACGATTTATTTGACCTATTCTTAAGTTATAGGTTGAATCAAAAGTCCTTAAAGCTCTCGAAATAGAAATCTTCTAATTATAAAAGCTTTTCTGAGAAAATACATCTAGTCAATTTTTTTTTATTTAGAATACAACACTACGCTAAACAATCTGACATTCAAATGGCCGGAATGCTCAGCTGTGCATTTAGTTACCGGTCGGAAAACGCAGATTTAAATCAAGGACGGATGATCAGCAAATCTGTGAATGTCAGCGTAAGTATCTTTTAAGATAAACATTTTTTTACTTTGTTTTCTAAAAATAATATTTTATCGCCTTTTTCGCATGCATTTTCAAATTTTGAAGCACGAGATTTATGTATTTTTTATTTTGTTAGATGCGACCGTATAATAAACCTTCGAGATGCTTTTTTATTAGACAAATGACCTAAGAACCATGTTTGACCTCTAATAAATCCTCGTAGACTTTAAACAAATATACAGTTCATATCATTTGCGAAACTCTTAAAGCACATAAAACCTTCACTCATTCATTCTTCGATGTTCTTATCTCTATTAAAGTACATATTATTTGTTTTTCATTTTCTAGACATGAAAATATTTTCAGAAAATTAGAAGTAAGGACTTAGGATATACATAAATGGTTTTAAATCGGTTTTTTTGATAAATTGCTGTTGGATTAGAAATGATTAGAAACATCGTCAGCAATTGTGAACACTGTATCAAAGTAGAAATCGTAAATTGAGATTTTTTTGCAATTCTTTAAGACACCTTACATGTACACTGACGCCATACTTTATTATCTTTGTTATAGAGGTTTTTCACGGGAAAGCGGTGGCCGAAGGTAAGAAGCGGTTCACTTTTCAATATCGTATCAAAATTTCTGGATTAAATGGATGGTTCTTTGAGTCCCTATTCTTAGATGCATTATCTATTAATTTATTTCAAGATTTTGTCTCTTTTTATTCCTCTTGATTTGGTTACCTTTAAATCTCAAATTAGTCATAATTATCCAAAATTTTTCACATTGTTTTTTTTTTTTACACTTTTCTATACTCTAAGTATTGAAATGTGAACCTTTTAGAAATAGAACTTTTATGTTTGATTTAATTTTGAATTGCAGTGTACAGACTCTGTACTCATTTTTTTCATGTATGTATTAATTTGCGCAGTTTCTATGTCTTGCCACAACAAATATCGCTAATTGTGCTATATAATTATATATAATATGAGAAAGACTGAGTCTGTTTAGCCAAGAGTTTGTAAAAATTTCAGGAAATTTTTATCAACTGAATTATTTTCTTAGAGGCTGTGCAATTTCATAAATCTGTTTAATTAATTTCTGTGGAAGATTTTGAGCACACAGCTTTGCCGTTTTAAATTAGTATTTGTTCAAAGTTATAGTTTTTACAAAATTATTTCCGTTCCAGCCTGGTGGATCTCCATATCATACGATACACCCTGCAGATACGACTCTGGAAGGATGGAATTTTCAAAATTTGAAACAAAATCGGTCCAACTCTTGGTCAGAAACTTTGGATGATCTTAAAGTAATACAAGACACATTTGGAGAATTTGGTCGAAATGTCAGGTAATTATTAACACATGACTGTGGTTTAATTTTGTGTAAGTGGGATGTGAAATTAATCGTATTTACTTTTCTTAGATTACTGGATGAGAAAAATATGGCTCTCTACGATGGATACAAAAAAGCCTATGCGGAAGTATTGCATAGATGGAAACTTCTGGATGCGAGGGCCCAAGTTTTGAAACATGTCAGCACGTCCCAAACCGATACGCACAAAAGTATTGAATACCAGAGCGAATGTTCCACGTGTGGTAAAACTAGCAAAGGCCCGCAGTGCAGCAATTGCAAGCGATTGACTTTTCAGTGTGCCATTTGTCATATTTCCGTTAGAGGCCCTAGTAATTTCTGTATAGTCTGTGGTCATGGTGGCCATACGCAACATTTAGCAGCATGGTTTACAAAAGAAACATTATGTCCGACTGGATGTGGTTGTTGCTGCCTGCAGGAAAGTATAATTCTTCTGAAAATGTAAGTATTCGAGGAAAAATTTTTTTGGTCAACAAGTAACTGCGTTAAATCTTCTAATGACATTAGAGCTTTATTATAAATCTCATACGAATTCATATATTCTGTTTATGATTTTTACAAAGTTAAAGTCAAATTATCTATATACTTGTATGAACACATAAGAAAACTGATCCGAAAAATGAATTTTAGAAGTAGAAGAAGCAGTATTTATATTATTACACAGGATTCATGTTCACGATGGTGCTCCCTGATTGTATTGATTCTTTAAAATATAAAACTTATTTTTTAATTGGTCTTTTTCTTATAATTCTATTTCACATCTTCGTCTGAAAGGACCTCATCACTCGGTGTGGTGTCAACAACTGAATTTATATCATTATCCTCAGCGCCTAATGCTTTTTCAAATCGAACTCGCAACCCAGTTAAAGCTTCTGCTAAATCTCTTGCTGTCTCTGGATAAAGTTGATGTTTTCAAATTAATAGTTAAAAACAAATGTATGTATAAATGTTGCAAACAAGTCTAGAGAGTTTGAGAACTAAAATTCCTGGAAGATTTTTGCAATACCTTGATTTCTTAAAGCTTCTTCGCGAGCAAATTGTTCGTCTCTTAAGATCTTCATTTTCTTTTCCTCTTCTCTAAAATTAGCTGCTAAAATACTGTATTTCTTGTGATTTACTATCCCATAATATATTCCAGAGATTAAAAAGACCCAGCGACTTAACTGTGAGAATAATCACACTTTAGAAACTAATATTAACATTTTTTCGTTTTTTTTTTTTTTTTTTTTTCGATTATTTGTACCTTTATAAGTGGACTGACTCGAAGTGGCAAAACAGTTATTGCTTTCATCCTCCCAAATATATACTTGTTCTTATTTTTTGGTGAAATATAGTCAGAAAAATTGATATTAAGCAAATGTTTGTAAGAATTTTATTCAAAGAAAGTATGTGTATGGTTATGTTGAAAGTCATTTGTTTTTTATTTTATTTGACGAAAGATGGCAAGTGAAAAATATAGAATTCATATAATGTAAGATGTACATAAATGTATTCAATCCATTATATTTTATATAATTTCATAGCGCAACCTCTTATTACTACTTGTTTTGTTACTATCTAATATCTATAATAATCAGGTTTGTAGGGTCCCTCCACTGGGATATGTAAGTACTCTGACTGAGCTGGAGTAAGTTTGGTCAGTTTTACTCCCAACTTCTCCAGATGTAAAGCAGCTACCTCTTCGTCCAGCTGCAAAAATATACATGATATATTATTTATGGTAAACAAAGCTTAAAACTGTAAACAGTAAAGAAAAACATTTTGATTTAAAAAAGTGTAGTTAAAAAAATACACTAACTTTTTTCGGCAACATGTGAACACCAACTGGGTATGAATCGGACTTTGTCCACAATTCAATTTGTGCCAGCACTTGATTTGTAAATGAATTACTCATAACGAAACTGGAATGGCCCGTAGCACATCCTAGATTGACTAGACGACCTTCGGCGAGGAGAAGAATATGTCTAAAAGGAAACCAGTACAAATATATGAATAAGGAATACATTTAAATAATTTTTAACTTCCAAGCTTTTATAAGACAGATTTCTCACCTTCCGTTACTTAGGGTGTAGCGATCGACTTGCGGTTTGATGTTTATTTTCTCTGTTGCATTCATATCAAGCCATTTTACAGCGATTTCACAATCAAAGTGACCAATATTACAAACAATGGAATCATCAGGCATATTTATAAAGTGATTTCCTGTGATAATGTCCTTGCATCCAGTTGTCGTCACATATATTTGTCCTTTGACACAAGCTTCCTCCATCGTAGTCACCTGAAAGATAATATCTCCTTTCTAAGATTCATCCAAAGAATCAACAGTATCAACACCTTAACTTACATTTTATAATAACAAATATAATAAAAACCAACCTCGTAACCTTCCATCGCAGCTTGTAAAGCATTTATGGGGTCAATTTCCGTCACTATTACTCGACCTCCAAGAGCTCTCAAACTTTGAGCGCAACCTTTACCAACATCACCGTAGCCAGCTACAACGCAAACTTTGCCAGCGATCATGATGTCCGTCGCTCTCTTGATTCCATCAATCAAGGATTCTCGGCATCCGTACAAGTTGTCGAATTTGCTCTAAATTGTTAAAAATACCATTAGAAGATTTTTAAATAGAATCATATGCTTTTTTAACTGAATAGAATTGAAGATAAACCTTCGTAACGGAATCGTTGACGTTTATAGCAGGAACTTTAAGTTTTCCTTCTTTAAACATTTTGTAGAGATTGTGCACTCCAGTTGTAGTTTCCTCTGATATACCCTTGCAATCCTTTAAATACTGGGGATATTTTTCGTGCACGAGATTTGTCAGATCGCCGCCGTCGTCAAGAATTAGGTTTAATGGTTTGCCATCTGCAAAAACCAAGGTTTGCTCAATGCACCATAGATATTCTTCTTCTGTTTCTCCTTTCCAAGCATACACTGGGACTCCTGCCTTTGCCATCGCCGCAGCTGCATGATCTTGGGTACTGAAAATGTTGCATGAAGACCACCTTACCTTCAAACAGAAAAAATTACATTTTTTGCGTCGTTTTATGACAATATCATTTTTAAATACCCTAAAATTAAAAGCTTCAGCTTTAGTTCTTTATTTGATTGCTATTAATTCCAATAATTTTTAACTTGAATTTTCTCAAATCTAATTTTTACAGATAAACATTTTTTTAGATCTTCAAATACACAAAAGTCGGTGTTCAACAAGTTTTAAAAGTATCTTTTTGTCGTATTCAACAAAATGTATTTGTTATAATCAATTAGTATAAGGAAGAAAATGACTTATTTCGTAGTGATAAAATGCAAACTGATAATTATTTCATCATTAAAGTAATGATGAAATAGTTTGTCTTTAGTCCCTTACGATTTGTAATCTTATAATAACAGTTTTTATAATGGAAAAAAGCTGAAAAAAGTTAAGCATAAATGATGTGGAAATGAGATCAGTGCAATAAAGATAAGATTCATATGGTAAAATATTGAAGCATTCTCTGGCGATACATTTAAATATATGATTCCAGATAGCAAAAGTTCAAAAGTCACTTTACATAAACGGAATAAAGTAAAGAATAAATTATTAGACAAAGAGATATCTTTTCATTTTTAAAAATCCATCTTCTCCAAACTATGACATATATTTTTTTTTTATTTATTAGACTGCTAAATATTATTCCTACCTCAGCACCAAGTTCAATTAGGGTTTCAATTAAGACTGCTGTTTGTACAGTCATGTGTAAGCAACCGGCGATTCTGGCACCTTTTAAAATTTTCTTCGGACCGTACTTTTTTCTTAGGGACATAAGTCCCGGCATTTCATTTTCTGCGAGAGTTATTTCCTTTCGACCCCATTCAGACAAGGAAATATTAGCTGTTGAAAATAATTATTACAAAATTATAGATAGAAAAGAAATAATAATTTAAAATGGTAAATTATGTGCAAATGGAAAAAAAGATAAGATAAATATGAAAGGTAAGATATGAATGTAATAAATAGTTTTGAAAAATATGAAAAGAATTTTTTTTAAGTTAATTCTTAATTTAAATAAAAAATTTGATTAAAATTAAAGAAATTGACTCACTAGCACCATTTGAAATAAAATTTTTCTAAAATTTAACTTTTAAATGAAAATGTAAAATTAAATTACTTTAGCAGTTCTATTTTATTACAAACATAATTTTATACAAATGTGTAAATAAATTTTGAATTTTATTTTTGGCATATATATTTAGGTGTGTGTTCATCATGAATCCTGTTGACTATTCGCCCAAAAAATAATTTTTAATCCTACGAAATAAATGAAGTACATATTTCTAATTCATTATTCTCTAAATTGATGAACACGTGGGAATAATCTTACGATTTTCGGAACAAAATTAAACTTACCAACTTTGTACTCAGGCATGTTGTTGTATTACTAAATTTTTTAAATCACGAGTTGAGACTAATAACACACAAAACTTATAAAAGTACTGTGCAAAATATCTTTAAAAAAACTTGTTTAAAAACTTGCTGTTAGTTGGTTCTACTATTACTATACTACAACCGTTGTACTGACTACTCACTGGACTGGACTGGAGGCAGTGCTCTCAAAGTTGGCTCCCTGCGCACGCAGCACACATTGACT
>CAJFCO010000089.1:10738-20908 GCA_904066015.1 Synergus gifuensis
ACAGGGTGTCGTGAAACGCGGAAACGTTTCGACACTTCGACGAGCGTGTATTTTGGCCTTGAGAGGGAGAGAGAGAGTCAAACAATATACATACATCAAGATGGGAAACTCGATGGTAAATTATTAACAACGGTAATTTCCTTACATATATTTCCTATATGGTGGAATTTTTTGCAACTACAATGGAAAGGTGATTGGTGGATGATTGGTGTTTTTTATAATTCTTTGATTTCATTGGAAAATCGGGACAATGTGTCAAATTTTTATGAAAGTTCAGAAAGTTAGGAGATTTCTGCTTTTTCTGTTCTTTATTTAACAATTTTCTCATCGCTCTGCTGCATTATGTCATTTTAAGTAACATGGCGTCGTCCGAAAGTGGTGATTTTCAAAAATCTTTAGAATATAGAATCTTCAAATGTTCCAGTTATTCTTCTACTTACGTGCCTGAGTGAGTGTTTTATTATTCAGATGCAATGGAATAATAGTTAATTGCAAAAAGTGCGGGGTGTCGTGTTCCATAAGCAGCTATATCAGCTTGTCGAATTTCGTGCTATGTAACCTAAAATCGGTGTATTTTTCGATCTAGAAGTTAACGAATTTCATACGTTTCTCAAAAAATGTTTTAATTATGAGCTGTCAAATTATTCTTGAAGTTTTCAAAAACCGGTTAACAATTCCCTGTTTGTGTGGGCATTTGTTTATCATTTTTATTGACTCTTTTTGAGTCAACATTTTGGTTCGAGTATCCGACGTTGTTCTTTTAATAATCTGTATTGCTTTTTGTGTTGTTTAAATGATGCTATTTGAAGACAATGTTTTTTACAGAAACATCATCATCGATAAACCCTCTGATCAGACGTCACGTTGGTCATCTGATAATGACAACCATCCTCAGGTAAGCTAGAGTATTTTCATTTTTTATTTAAACATGCCTTTGGAATTACTGAAACAGTAATGTTTCAATGTGAACAATTCTAAATGATGTATTACAAATTAATCGATTGCTAAACTTTAATTGAAAAAGAACTTAAAAATGTTTTATTAATGTTGCAGTACCTTGTACTCAAGTTGCAGCGACCGGCGATCGTCCAAACTATTACTTTTGGCAAATATGAAAAGACGCACGTTTGTAACATTAAAAAATTTAAAGTTTACGGTGGATTGGAGGAGGAGAACATGATGGAGCTTCTAGAAAGGTGGGTGCTAATCAAAATACCCCAAAAATATGAATGAAATTATTTTATAAAAAATTTATATTCGAAATGTGTATTTCAGTGGACTGAAAAATGACTCAACTCCAGAAACTTTTGACTTAAAGCATGAGATTGGAAGTAAAAAGATCTATTTCCCCATTAGGTTTATAAAAATTCTTCCATTACAATCATGGGGACCTAGTTTTAATTTCTCCATTTGGCATGTTCATCTTTCTGGTATCGATGATCCCTTGGTGGTCAAACCCAGTATTGAATGGGTCAATTCGGTAATATTTCTAAATTTTAAGCAGATTAAAAATCCTCTAACGAATAAAGAATCAAAATCCAATGTTTCTGTTGTAGTATCGTCAGAGAGAAATAATAAGACTATGTATGAAACATTTTCGAAGATTTGAACAGCAAGAAATTGTTGACACTCTACAACGAGTTACTGGAGTTGCTCTTGAAGATCCTCGATTGTCAGTCTTATACGATTTATTAGTTACAAAAGGTGATCACTTACAGGCTGAGCGATTTATTACGAATGCCGTTAGCAGTGAGTTCTCACAATATCTAATATATAATATTCATTAAATCTCGAAATCATATACATCGTCTAACCGAATTTATTTTATACAGCCGGTGTTTTGAACGATTACATAAATGCTCAGGCATATCGAGCAGTCTGGACAAAGATAGAATCACGTGACGTAAAACCAGGAATGAGAGGCGGCCACCAAATGGTTCTAGATCCATTAGGAGAAACGCTTTATCTTTTCGGGGGTTGGGATGGGAATTCGGATCTCGCAGATCTCTGGGCTTACGACATTCCTACCGAGAGGTGGAGATTAATTTGCAGAGATACAGGAGATGTCGTAAGTATAAAATGTAGAGCAATGATGACTATAGAAGCTTAAATGGTAATTATTGTAAGAATTGTTTTACGATTCGAAGTATGCGAATTCACAGTAACCTAACGTGATTCTTTTTTTTTTTAGGGAGGACCGAAAGCTCGCTCTTGTCATAAAATGTGCCTGGATCCCGAAAGGAGGCAACTTTTTACTCTTGGCAGATATTTGGACACGCAATTTCGCTCTTTTGAAAATTTAAAGAGTGACTTTTACGTTTACAATATCGATACTAATGACTGGATGCAGATTTCAGAAGACACAGCAGCTCGAGGTGGTCCACAATTGATATTTGATCACCAAATGTCCATGGACGTTGATAAGAGAACTATTTACGTTTTTGGTGGCCGAGTTCTTATTTCTCCTACAAAGTAGGTGACTTTTGCATTAGAATCATTTTTTTAATTAATTGAAATAAGAATACTTAATTATAAATCTTTGGTTCAGCTCCGAGGATCCTGAAGTAATTACGAATTCGACCGAACCTATCTTTTCTGGATTGTATTCTTATCATGTACCTACTGATACATGGTGCAAACTTGCTTCCGATATTTCGAGACCTAGTCCTCCAAATGTACTGAGCATTAAGTCAAGAGTTGGACATTCCATGTTGTTTCATCCAGTAAGTTACTGTTTTGTTTTTATACTCTCTATTTTATTATCTATAAACTCAAAATACTAACAGTTTCCATTTTCTTTCCTCTAAAGGAATCTAGAAAGTTGTACATTTTTGCTGGGCAAAGAAGTAAAGAATATTTGAATGATTTTTTTACCTATGAAGTAGATACGACTCAAATTGAGCAAATCAGCGTGAATGATTTTCGAAACCGTGATTCGAATCACGTTCCTGCTGCTGGCTTTACTCAAAGGGCAACCATCGATTCGGAATTGGGAGAAATTTACGTACTATCTGTAAATATCAAAGAAAACTAAATTAAAAATTAATTTTATTCCTCTAATTTATATTTACTTTTTAGGGTCTTAGTAAAGATAAAGACAAAAGGGATGACAACGTTCAGAATTCGTTTTGGGTCTACAATATTAAAGAAAATAAATGGTCTTGTATCTACCGAAATGAAAACATCGGCGAAAAGTACTGGAGCAAAATGCAGGATTACGAACCATGCCCTCGATTTGCCCACCAACTTGTATATGACCACGTGAAAAAGGTTCATTATCTCTTTGGAGGAAACCCTGGACGCTCCTGTCTTCCTAAATTGAGACTTGATGATTTCTGGATTCTGAAACTCTGCCGACCTTCTCATGATCAAATTTTAAGGAATTGCAAATTAATAATTAGAAAACACAAATTCGAGGAATTGGCGATGAATGATACGATTGAAGCTCTGGAATATCTACAGACAAAAGTTTCGGAAATTATCGATCATAGCGATGAAGAACAATCCAAGGAGGTAAGAATTAAAATACAAGCATCGTGTCGATCAAATTGTAAAGTGGATTTATTAAGTGTATTTCTTAATTAATTGTGCAATATTTCAGTTTCAATTGCTGGCCTCCATTTTATTTCGAGAGCACTGTGCTCCAGAGGATGAGACAACAACCTCCGATGATTCTTCCTTGAAATCCTACTTAAGTGTGAATCCTGAACAGAGTTTAATATCGCGAAGCATACACGCTCGCCGAACAGATTTATATGATAGACTTGCAGAATTTTTTCCAGATGCTTTAACGCAACCCCGTGCTAATCTTATCGATCTTTTGCCATTATGATATTACTAATGTTCAAGGTGATAATCTAAATCAATGTCAGTCAAAACAAAGCAGAATCCTTGTTTTTGGTTTGTCTTGGTTGCACGCATTGATGTGTAAATATATATATGACTTTTTACATTTCAAGACGACATGATGCTTTCGAGTGGGGAACAGTTTTATTGTGCAATTATATTATATCTTATATTTTTTTACGTTTGTAAATATTTCTTTTTATTCGATAAAAGGAGCAGGTTTATATTGTGACTTTATTATAATTACTTTTAGGTTGCCATGGTATGAGAAACGATTATCATTTTATTGTGGTTGAGATTGATTCTCTCAATTTGATTATTACAAGTATGTTACCAACGTTTTATATTAATAGCCATAAATTTTCTCGAGTTTTTGTTTCAGTTACATAATCCCACGAGCTGAAAATCAAAAGTTTTCTTCTCAGCGTTTAAACTTAAGCAATCAATACCAAAACTTCACCAAAAGGTAGCTATTTGTTTCTTATTCATTTTGTTATTTCTTTCTAATTTTTTATTTGAGTATGCTAAAATTCTTGAGCATTAAATCTAAATTTTCGAGCTCTCTAAAAAAATTGTGTTTGGAAAACGTAGCTTTGAGCTTTGGCTTAATTTTTTAGAATAATGATTTGATTATAGGATTTAATCCTTTTCATGAGGTAGATAAAAAAGGTACTATATATTGGAAAATTAATTCCGTAGCTTTAGAAATTTCCCAAATGGCTCTGTTGTAGCAAAACATAAAAGCAGTTTTGAAATCTTTCAATTTATATTATGATCTCGTGTAAATATCTTAAATATACTCATTTTGAAGCACTCAATTTGCCTTGGTGAACTGTTTCCATAATAAATAAATTTGTTTTTTGAGTTACGTGATTTTTTTAAAATTGTTATTTTATACAATTTTTAATTAATCCCAGAAATAGAATAGAACCAAACATGTTTTCCATTAAAACGAATTACTTTCATTCTATAAATACAACTATTTCATGTTAATAAAGATATTTAGTCTTGAATAAAGATTCAAGTTAGATTAGATACAATATAAATGAGCATCTTCATCATTTAGTTGAAATAGAATTTTTTTCCAATTTTAGTCATATATAGCTTCCTGTAAATTAGTTACTCGTGTGAAATCTTTGCCTCGTTCACAATATTGTTATGAAATTTACTTCTAGTATAGTTATTTTTTGTATTTGTTGTGGATTAGGTCTAGAATTATAATAATTAAATTTGTAAATATAATGCAGGTGAATTTCTAAATTTGTTTTTAAGTGTAAAAATAATTGTGAATTTGTACTGTATAAAGTCAGAATACGCTCTATTTCAATTTAATTGTACATATCTGTATGTAATGGGAAATATATACATTTGTACGACAATGATTTAAAATTTTGAAGGAAAATAAAACTCGTATTTCAAAAAAAAAAGAATAGTCTGCATTTTTCTCTTAGTAATCATTCTACTTTTAAATAAAAATAATATATTAATTTGGTATAAATAAAATCAAATTTTTTATTTACATGTAAATAGATAAATATTTAGCGGACGATGAAATTGATTATATAATTAATTAATAATTACCTAGAAAATATCTTTTAACTATTTCTATATTTGCCTATTTCTAATTTTTTTTCCTTTTTTTAAATATTTACCATATTTGTGTTTTGTCATGCGACCAATATTTTAAAAGAATCAAGGGAAAGTAATCTCTGATTAGTTGATGTGGTGATAGGCTTAGGCACGTGTGAAGGTGAACTACAGAAATTTTGATACTATATCAAAGTTGATGTCGGTGTCTTCAAAAAATGTTAATTACATATTGCTTTAAAAAGGGTGGGATAAACTAAGCAAATATTAATATTCATTTCTTCAACTAATATTAATATTTTCAGATATTTGTGTTTTTGGAATCCGTTTTTAAACAAAAATGTCACTTCTTCGAAAGTCACAGGTTAGTTTTTCTATCGTATGATTTTCATGATTTTTATTATTAAAGTGTGATTATTGAAAGTGACTACAATTTTAATTAATTATGAAAACTATCTTTTCTTTTTTTTTAACAATGTGTAATGTTTTAACTTATATATAATATTTGAAAATAATTTTTAGGTTATGTTGGTTCTGAAAATTGTATATTTATTAATCGCCTAGAGACATATAAATCTATAATCACTTTATATAAATTAAGTATACTCTTAATTTTTAAAGCGATATTTATTTCAAGCATTTTAACGAATATTTTTTATTTACCATTAATATAGTTAAAAATATTTGTTTGGGGCTACAAAAGGCTTCTTTTTTGCTCAATTTGTGACTTAAAAATACATTTAAGATATATTTCAGAGAAGTTAGTGTTTCTTCATTTAATATGAATTATTTTTTAGCAATGGGGTACGTTTAGTCGTGTATGGCATGTTTACGATGCAAAATGGCAAGATCCCTTCGAAAGTGCAAAACTTTTAAAACAATATCTTATGGGAATTCACAAACCCATTTATCACCCGTTGGGTGAGTAGCTTTCAAAAAATTCTGCTTATTCCTTTTACCATAAAATTTAAATTTATTTTTAATTTAAATTTACCATGTTTAATTTGATCTGAAATTTAATATCTATTCGAGAGAATTTGGATCATACTTTAAAATACAAATTTCCTTTTATATTTTAATGCAGCTGATTGTGGTGACAACGTTGTAGTAATAAACAGTAAACATATTGCCTTGAGAGGAAACGAATGGCAAAAGCGTGTATATTTCCACCACAATGGATATCATGGTGGTGATACTTATACACTCGCTTGGGAATTACATAGCAAAGATCCCACCTTGGTAAATATATTCACCCTATTAACAATTTACAAAATTTGAAATATAAAAGTGTCGTTGCAATAAATTATACTATCTACTTTCTAGATCGTAAAAAAAGCAGTCTACTCCTCCATGAAAGGAAATTTACAGCGACGATACACAATGCAACGTTTACACATTTTCCCGTATACTGAAATTCCAGAACACATTTCGGACAACATTAGCAACCAAATTAAACAACTCAGACCGGTGCCGGTTAGACTTGATCACCTACCGAAGGAAGAAGTTGAGCAATTCCCACAAATCGTGAAATTCCCTGAGGATTACATACCTCGATAAGAAACGCTGGATTGCAGTTTAATTGTGAGTATAAAACTACTTTGAATAATAAATATCGAGTCATTTGTAAATAATTTTAAGTCCAAAAATTTATCCATTTTCAAAATAGTAAATTCCCTTAAGTTTAAATTTTCAATGGCATGGCATTTTAATTATTATTTAAATGTAAAACTTCTTTTACATTTTTGGCAGTGATGTACATCATTTTATCCTTCGTCTGCATAAAATTGTCTACTGCTTTTTGCCTCACTTCTTTCCAGGCATAAAGATCACTATAAATTGGTTTGATTAATTTTATGCTACCATATTTTGATACAAAATCTAAAGCTTCTGTAACTTTTGATTCCCATACGGATTTCAAAGCCAAACGAATCCAATAGAATCTAAAAGTAAGAGGAATACTCAATCTAGGTCTTAAACATTAATTTTAAGTATAAAAAAAGATTAATTTAATGAGATAAAATTCTTTTAAATATTATTTTATTGATTTTATTTCCGAATTCTGGACAGAATCGAAGTCGTAAACCTCTTGCAATTGTTTGTATAATAAATATAGAATTTGTTCTGATATAGATTCGTGAAAGGGCAGCCAACAACTTCATCAAAGAAAACCTGCTTCCTGACTTTCCTGAATAATACACACCCGGATGGAAAACGCTCAAGTGTGCAATTCAATTGTAAGTGTAGATTGACTTTGAAAAATGAATAGTCATTTGTAAATATTTCAACATCCGAGGCTTTATTAATTTTCAAAATTCTTACAGCTTTAAAGCTATAAAGAGTACAGGTTTAATATATTGTAATAAAATGTAAAATAGGTTCGACTTTAAATATCATCAAGATGCAAATCTTTTTTTATCATTTCAGAAGTGACGTACATCATTTGATCTTTCGTTTTCATAAAGTTGTCAATTGCTCTTTGCCTCATTTCTTTCCAGAAATAAAGATCACTATAAATTGGTCTAATTAATTTCATGCGACCATATTTTGATACGAAATAAAGAGCTTTTGCGACTTTCGCTTCCCTTTAACTTTATAGTTAAACGAATCCATGCAAATCTAAAAATAATAATAATTAATAATAATGCTGGACTCAAAAGCCATATTTTCTTCATATTTTTTTCATGTATTTTTTTTAATGTACATCCTTACTTTATTTCCGAATTCTGAACAGAATCAAAATCGTAAGCCTCTTGCATTTTTTCCAATTTCTTAATTGAGAGCACAGTATCATTTGCGAACAACTCTGTTAGAAATTGTTTCCTCTGATTTGCAGTTAGATTTGTAATGTCTGATTTTTCGAATATGGAAGTAGTATTTTCATCCCAGGAAATCCATTTTTTAGCAAGTTCAGTACAAGCATTCAATAAATCGGTGTTGTAAATTGGAATAACAGGAGGCATATCTGGTTTGTTCAGCCATGTATCCCAATCAACATAATCCAAAAGCTGTAAAAAAATAGTAATTTACTTGTTATCTAGGTTGTTGAGATTTTTAGTTTCTTTTTTTTTTTAATTTCTTAATTTTTATGAAAAAACAAACCTCGGTCTGATTTGAGAAGTATTTGTACAAGTAGTTCTTCCAATCCGAAGTTACAATACTCTTATGTTTAAAAGCCTCGAAATAGCTTCGTAAAAATGGTTCAAACAATTTGGGACCTCCGACAACTTCTTCTAAGTAATACAGAAATGTCTGGCCCTTCATGTAAGGAACGCTGGTAATAACGTTGTCAGGATCAATTCCATCCACATTAACAATTGTTTATTTTTAATATTTACCCCAATCGTAGGGACCGCAAATTTCTTCAGCAGTACGAAGTATAGTGTCAGTTTCAGCAAATTCATAAGCACTTTGCTCAATTAATTCTTTCTCAGCCCAAACAGAAGATCTAGGTCCAACTCGTTTGGAAACCAAACTGCTGACTGCAATTGCTATCAGATAAGATGGTATTGGAATGGGTTGATAGAATTTGCTCATTTTAGAAAATTTGTCAATGTCTTTTGTTCCGTTATGCAAAGCTGACATTAAAACTGTTGCCCACTTTGGTGCTGTAATCTTCATTAGAAAGCAATTATGTATTAAAAAGGTTTAAATATTCATAAAATTTAAATTAATTTACCTCAGCACTATAGGTGGATTTTAAACCTAGCGAGTCTTGACAAGGTAACATCGACCTTGCATGAATTGTCTGATAAAAATAATCCATCTATTAATATTTGGTGTCGAAAGGATTAAATATTAACAATTAACTAATAAAAATTATATACCACGCATTGGGAAAAAAGATAAGGATATTTTCCACCAGAAGTTTGTTTAGGAGTTAGCCACTGCAGTGCAGGTGATTTTTGCGTAGTTTGATACTCAATTTTAATTTGATATCTATAATTAAAAGTTGTTGAAATCAAAAAATATTGTAATCACACTTTGATTATAAAAAATTCTTTACCTCGTTTTACCATTTTCAGATATAGAAACGTTTGATAATTTAATACTCAGTTTAGATCCAAATGAAATAGTTTCTTCAACATTATATTCAAGAGTTGAATCATCCTGGTAATTTGTTACGTTTATCAACGTTAAATTGTGAACATCCAAAATCTAATTGAATTTTAAAAATCGATTACTCTAAGCCATCATTAATTATTTCTAATTAAACATAATTTAAAATTCGTAAACTGTTTAGAAAAGACATTTAAAACACAAAACGCACCAGAAAGTCAGTAGTATTGATTTTTCTTTCTACATCCAGAATAACATGACCTTCTAAAATCTTCTTTTCAAAATTCACCGCCAGTTGTAAATGAGTGTGTGTAACAGCTACTAGATCTGAAACAGGGAAATAATAGTTTGTTTTTTTTTCAATTAATATCTTTCTAATTGAGGAGAAAATTAATTTATTTTAAATTTAAAAAACAATTTTTATGTTTTTAAATAGAGATAAAGGTAGCTATTTAAATATTAATACTTACCAGGTCTTGAAAAAGAACTCGGATCATTGGGACTTAAAGCTGTTTTCGGATTTATAAAAGCTCTAACAGCAAACACAAACATAGGTAACAATATATAAGACCACATTATTGAATCTTTTGTGCTACTATAACCAAAATCACAAGATATTGCTGTTGTAAGAAATGATGTACAAAAGCGACCGGTTATCCTGTTATAGATCTATATACATAC
>CAJFCO010000089.1:21008-70184 GCA_904066015.1 Synergus gifuensis
TATATACATATAAAAATGGATTACCTTGAAAAGAGGCGAAAGTAACAAACATCCCAATAAATTTTTAAAAGACTAAATAAAAACGTGATAAGAGTATAACATGTGTAATCTGCACATGTGTGGACTCTGTATAGTTAGATGTATTCGCCTTATTCGCTTACATTCGCTTAATATTATCGTATATATTTATTATCTACTGTCAACAATATTTCTGTTTTAAAATCATATTCATCAGGGTGGTTTCTTTTAAATATAACACAGATTCATGTAAAAACTACTTTATTGAGCTTACTTAGAAAAAACATATTAAAATATTCGAAGTACTTTTACTTCTAGGATATTAAATGCACCAACGACTGGATTTCCAATTACGCTCCACATTAATTACCATCAAGATGTAAATCCTTTTTTACCATTTCAGCAGTTACATGCATCATCTCATCTTTCGTTTTCATGTAATTGTCAATTGCTCTTTGCCTCATTTCTACCCAGGCATAAAGATCACGATAAATTGGTCTGACAAACTTCATCCGACCCACTTTTGATACAAACTCTAGAGCTTCTGCGACTTTCGGTTTCCATCGGGATTTCAGAGCTACACGAATCCACATAAATCTAAAATAAGAGCAATACTGGATTAAAATCATAAAAATTATTACTAAGTATAAAAGAAAATAATTCAATATTTTGCTTACTTTATTTCTGCATTCTTGACAGAATCAAAATCATAAACCTCTTGCATTTTCTCCAACTTCTTAATTGACAGAACAGCATCATTTTCAAACAACTCTGTTAGAAATTGTTTCCTCTGATTTGCAGTTAGATTTGTAATGTCTGATTTTTTGAATAAGGAAGTAGTATTTTCATCCCAGGAAATCCATCTTTTAGCAAGTTCAGTACAAGCATTCAACAAGTCGGTGTTATAATTCGGAATAACAGGAGGCATCCCGGGTTTGTTTAACCAAGTATCCCAGTCTACTGAGTCCAGAAGCTGAAAAAAAGAAAATATACATTTAAGTATGTGATCAAGAATTTTTAGTTGCTTCTTCTATTTTGTTATTTATAGAAGACGAGAACCTTCGTCTTATTTGAAAAGTACTTATATAAGTAATCTTTCCAGTCTGAAGTTACAATACTCTTGTACTTGTAAGTCTCGAAATAACTTTGTAAGAAGGGTTCAAACTCTTTGGGACCTCCGAGAAGTTCTTCCAAGTAATAAAGAAAAGTTTGACCTTTCATATAAGGAACGGAACTAAAAGCGTCGTCTGGATTGTCTCCACCCAAATCTATAACCAACTTAGTGAATTCAGGATTCATAGATTTAAGCTATAAAAGAGAAAGAGGGATAAATAACATTTATTAACAAAGATTATTAGATAAATGTATATAAACGAGTTTAAAAATGCAAGTTAGGCTTACAGCATCTTTGAGTTCTGAGAGACCCATCAAGGCACTAAATTGTCTCACTTTTTCACCAAACATCCTTCCATCTATTTTGAATTCAATGAACATAGTGAATCCTTCGTTTAACCAGAAGTGATCAAAATTTGCATTTGTCACCAAGTTTCCCGTCCAGCTGTGTGAAATTTCGTGAGCAATTACACTGGCTAAGGACCGATCACCAGCAAGCAATGTTGGTGTTACAAAAGTTAAACAAGGATTCTCCATCCCACCATACGCAAAACTTGGAGGGAGAACCAATAGATCGTAGACTCCTAATTTATTGAAGAAAATTTTTTTATATTTATAAGAATTAGTTTTTTAGAAGTGTTTAAAAGTTTTTTTTAAATTTGTTACCCCAAACGTAGGGCCCGCAAATTTCTTCAGCAGTACGAAGCATAGTGTCGGTTTCAGCAAATTCGTAAGCACTTTGCTCAATTAATTCTTTCTCAGCCCAAACTACAGATCTAGGTCCAATCCGGGTGGAAACCAAATTGCCAACTGCAATTGCTATAAGGTATGAAGGTGTTGGCACTGGTTGATGAAACTTGTTGAGTTTAGAAGAGTTTCCTATAGCTTCTGTTCCATCTTGCAAAGCTGACATTAAAACCGTAGCCCATAGTGGTGCTGTAATCTTGATTTAGAAACCCCTCTTTACATCAAATATGTATTTAAATAATTTAAATAGTTGTAAAATTTAAACGAATTTACCTCAGCACTATACGTAGTTTTTAGAGATGGTGTATCTTGACAAGGCAACATTGATCGTGCATGAATTGCCTGATTCAAATAAATCCATCAATTAATATTTTTTAATGGAAGATATCTAACTGAATTAAAATTATTGTTTCAGCACGATTTGACTTTTATTAATATTAACTGTGTGCATTATTTAAAAAATACCTGGCATTGGGAAAACAGATAAGGATGTTTTCCACCAGAAGTTTGTTTAGGATCGAGCCACTGCAAGGCAGTTGCGTTTGGCGACGTTTCGTACTCAATTTTAATTTTATATCTGTAATTGAAATTTGCATAAAATTCAAAAACATTTAAATCACATTTTGATTATCAAAATATTAATTCAAATCACTTTTACCTTGAATTACTTTCTTTTGATTCAGAAACCTTGGGTAATTCAATATTCAGCTTAGATCCAAACGAAACAGTATCACCAATGGTGAATTCAAGTTTCTTGCCATCATTGCAATGTGTTACGTCTATCAACGTGAGATTGTGGACATCCAAAATCTAATATTATTTTTATTCAGATTACTAGGTGTAATTTTTTAAATTATCTAATTATTTGCTGATAAATATCATTTAGTTTTCTTTAAACTTTTAGCGGGCTTGAAAATATAAGGACGTACCAAAGAATAGTCTGTATCGGTTTTTCTTTCTACATCGAGAATAACATGACCAGCTAATATCTTCTTATCAAAATCCACAGAAAGTTGTAAATGAATGTTAGTGACTGCTACGAGATCTGTGATAGAGAAATCATTTTTTAAACTTTAAATTTCCATCTATCAGATTAAAGAAAAGAATAAATTTTAGGTGGTTATTTTTAGGTATTCCTTAAGAATTAAGGCTTACCAGGTCTGGAGAAAGAACTCGGATCATTGGGACTTAAAGCCATATTGTAAGTGCTTGAAGCCCTAGCAATAAAAATGAAAAATATTAGCTTCAACAGTAAAAAACATGTCATTATTACAATTATTTTATGACCACTACACAGCTCACAATATAAACGAGATTTCTAATGCTTTGTTTGAAAATAATGGAACTATTTATACTATAGAGATCAGAACAACCGGTTCTTCCAAACCGGTATGATTCTGGGGATTCTGGTATGATCAGGTATGATTGGCATTGGTTTGCTCCCTTATAAATAATGATAATTTATAGCCGAAAATTAAATTAGCGGCATGTGATACCAAAGATATTAGATATTAGTAATATCTTTGGTGATACTTTACCATAAAAGCAATTCAGTTCGCCCAACTTTGCGCTCGTAATAATAAATATTTTTTGCTAAAATCATTTACCTTCGTCTGTACGAAACAGAGATAAATGAAGGTTTTAGCAAAAAATATTTATTATTGCGAGCGTAAAGTTGGGGAAACTAAATTGTTCTTATGGTAATTACCACGCGTACCCTTAACAAGTATAGTATGTATTTTTTTCAGTAATTTCTAAAAATACGTATTATTTAGTAAAATAGAAAAAATGAATTGTTAGTATTGTTAAGAAATTATTAACATAATATATTTACTCACAAATTACTCTTATTTCGTACAATCTTAATAAAAAATTCTGGTCGAAATGAGACCAATTTTTGGTTGAAAATACGAGATTTCCATAAAAAGTGTACATTTAACAAAGCTTTTCCAAACATACCATTAGCATGAGTAAACTACTGATTACATTATAAGAGGGACACATATAATCAGTAATGATAAAAAAAAACTAAGCGTACTCGCGGTGCTCGTATTCTTGAAAATTGCTTTTTTGGAAAATCTAAACACGGAGTACCGAATTTATATTGCATATATATATAATTCTAACCTCAAAAAATGAATTTTTAATTATCGATTAACAAAATATGATTGTATTCTAAATACCTTTAAATCTTAAAATAATTGAGAAATGAACTAAAACCACTTGTTTCTCTTGAATAATAAATCTCGCACAAATGCTTGATAACGTTGATAACGTAACGTTCATAACGTTGATTAGATTAGAGTTCTTATAGTGAGTAATATTACCGAGATAATATTCCCGTTCTCGGTAACGTTACCGAGAAGGTAACGTTAAAATAAATTACCTTACAATTTTCGAGAATTTATCAGAATTTATTTTTTTTAATTTTTATCATTTTTTATCATTTTTTATTTTTCATTTCTAGGGGGGAAAAATCCTCCCCTTGGTGCCCCCCCTGGCTACGGTCATGGATTATCGACGGCCCTGAGACTGCTCACTGACTTTCTGTTGGAGAAATTCTGCCGTTGGTTGAAATTTGGCGCGCGATTCAAATTTCAGCGAACGGCAGAATTTCTCCAACGGAAAGTCAGTGAGCAGTCTCAGGGCCGTCGATAATCCATGACCGTAGCCAGGGGCTGGGGCACGAAGGGGGATTGTTCCCCCTCTAAATGAAAAATAAAAAATATTTCTGTAGTAAGTACACTGTAAAAAATATTATCGTAATTTTACCACAAATAAATTTAATAACAAATCAATTTAATAACAATAATAACAATTTAATAACAAATCAATTTAATCAATTGCGCATTGTAGATTGTGGAATGTAGAAACGTCAAACCAAAGACAAATCCTATTTTGTCACATTTTTCAAAACATTCATCGGATTCATGGTTTTAAAATGAATAAAAGTATTTAAATGTATTGTCAAAGATCCTAGTAAAAATTATTTTAAAAAATAATAGTAGCAAATTCTAATAAGAATAGTGATTATGTATATATATGTAATTTTACAAACTTTAAAATTCAAATAAACCCGCCATTTGTTGAAACATGCGTACTTTGTTAAATTTCGCTGTTTTCGTTACTGTACATCCTGTACATAAATACTGATAAAGTGATAAATACTGTAAATGCGTATGATGCGTACGCATGCATACATACATTTTGCATGCTGTTTGCTGTATTTCGTGATTTCAGTATTTGTATATTAGCAAACTTTTACTGACTTACTTTGTGTATAGTATATTGTATAGACAAAAGTTTGCAAGTGAATTAAAATGAAAATTAAAAGGTGAAGATCATAAAACTGATATTTATTGATTATTTGCGAGAGAACCTCACAACCTTAGAAGAAAATATTCCATTTTATTTCTCACCTTGTTCGCAATCTTGAGGAGAAAAGAGGTGCACTAAGGTGTAGAGTGGAGATCAAACTGGAAGAACGAAAGGTCTTATAAAAATCGTGAATGCATTTCTCTGGCCTCGAGACCTCCTTCTTAAAACGTTCAACTGCACATTACTCAAAAAAAACTTGAAAACTTTTCAATATTGCAACGGTTCACTACATACATATATTGTGCAAGTTCATCGTTCTCGAACTTCTGATTTGTAGTGTCATCATTTTCAAATGACAAGCAATCATGAAAAGTGATTTTCATCATCCTTGAAAAAAATCAACACGAAACTCCAAGACTGTACATTATTTGTATAATTTCAAGCGAATTTAATTGAATTAGCGAGTATAGAGAATATATATAATTCGCGCAGATTATCGAACATAACCTCTATTCAAGAAAGATTTTCTCAGGGTTAGTTAAAACCATTTTTAATTATTTATAGTGTTTCTAAAGAAGATTAAGAAACTGTTTAAGACTGTGTGATGCAGTCTGAGATTAAGAGAGACCTCGTGCTTGATATTTTTCGAATTAGATGAAAAATGTATAGTTTCGAGGGAGACTATAGGCGCAAGCCTCAGCAAAATTTGGCTGGAGCAAGCCGTAGGGACGAAAAAGCTGCACTTTTACAGCACGCACAACTGGAGCGTTTTAAACGTGAACAACAGCGAAGAAAACATGATGCTGTTGTGAAAATTCAAGCTTATGGTCGTAGCTTCGTTGCGAGACAGTTAATGAAAAAATGGCTGAGGTACGAATTTGATAAGATGCAACAAGCCTTGGGAAGCAAACACTTGAATGTCGAAGAGCTAGTTTTCTATTTACGAAGGATTCTATTTTTTTATCATCGAAACGAAGACACAAGCAGGCTTGTCTGGCTTCTTCAACAATTCCTCAAACTCCAGCTAGAAATCAAAAGTAAAATCAATTCTTCCACCGAATGGTTGTGGAGAGTTCGGTAAGAAAAAAAAAATTAAATTTATAACATAAAATTATTGGAATTTTGCACTGCAGACTTTTGCAAATATTATCATTTGCAATTTTTTTTCAGATGGGTTTTGAAACTTTGCGTGGAATTTATAGTAGACAGTATATCTCCCGATAGAGGACAAGCGATAGCTATTCCACTCAGAGTCTTAGAAATCTTCACTCTTTTTAAAAATGATGAAAGTACTCAAAAGTACTTAGAAACCATATTTGCATATCTATTAAAAAATAACTACTATGAGCAAATGAAGAAGCTTATAGATTCCAGAATACCGCCAATAGATATTCCTTCGGCGGTTCCTCCTACCCCCATGGCCAAATGGCTTTTCGATATGATACAACGACCTCTCAGCATTGTTTATCACTTAAATGACCTGAACGATTTTGCTTTCCTTACCATGAGGGAACTTTGCACGAGTATTCTCTCGCAAAAACTAACGGAGCCAGTCACCGGATTCGTATTTCCTGCAATGATAGAATCCAAGGAATTTCCTTTTGAAAAACTCGTCATTTGCATGCAGCTTCTTAACGTCCCGCCATCCTTGAATTTGCTCTATTCTGTTCTCTGTTTAGAACCTCCTGGATTTGGTAAGTCTTGAGAAGATTTAAAATCTTATTATTTAAGGTCATGTTCTAAATGGGTCACGTGATCCACTTTATAAATCAGATTCTCATTGCATAATAACAATATTGTTTCAGCTCCTGGAAGGACAAACGACTTTTTAATAAGCTACCTCTTAGTTCTCGCCTCTATGTCCTCAACAATCAACCCACCGCCCTCATCGCATACCTTAGCATCCGATGAATCAGACAGCGATACTGAATCAACGATACTCGATAACAGCGAAGCTGAAATTCAACAAAAATGTGTAAACATTTTGAACGATGAACAACGCGTTCAAGCAATTTTAGCAGCAGTAGAAAACTGCAATGATCCCAACGTGATGCAACCCTTGTGCCAACTTTGTCATAATCTACTCATCACCCACAAACTCGCCATTCACAAGTACAAACTTCTCTATATGCTCGCATTTAAGCCCGCCTTTCTCAGAGAACTATGGAATACCCTTCTGTCTTTAAATCAAACCTCCCTCTTTGGCGGATCAACACCTTTACTTCACATAATTTCAAGAGGCATCGTCCTCTCTCCCGACGATGCCAAAAAAATCGTTCCCCTCTTAGCTGTATTTTGTTCCCTGTTCAGTCTTCTAATCGCTACATTACATGATAATGAATTCTTCGTTGATGGTCCTGAAGCTATTTCAAATAATCAAGGTCAGCAAGCAATGCCTTTCACAACTTCAGATCTAGTTCCTCTATCCAATCACTTAAAAGGCGTTTGCTTAGGTCTAGTTGAACTCGCTTTTCCAGACACTCGTCCCTCTGTGAGAGACGATTACAAAAACGCAGTGTTAGGTCTCTCTCCAGTTTTGCAAAGTGAGCAAAACACACACATATGGACTCATTTATTCAAAGTCACTGTGGGATTACTTCGCCAGTTGCACACTCGAGACTTAAGGAGACAATTCTGTCCAGATGGACACTGGATCGCTTCAAATATTGTAATACCAATTGACAAGCCGCAGGACTTTACACTCAGGCGTCGAAGACTCAGGAGTTATGTTCCTTTCCAAGGATTGAGAGTCTTCACTCGAGAGGATGTAGAAGAAGGACCACCCATGTCGACGAAAGAGGTTCGGACTCTGACTTTGCTTCGAGAAATCCCCTTCGTCGTGCCATTTAGCGACAGAGTTATCGTTTTCCAGTCGCTGATTTATAGAGACAAACTCGATCAACAAGGAGAGTTGACTCATTTCATGCAGGGACCTTCAATCCAGATTTCCGTTCGGAGGAATTATCTTTACGAAGACGCTTTTGATAAACTATCTCCTGAGAATGAACCGGAGATGAGACTGAAGATGAGAGTTCAGCTGGTGAACACTGCTGGATTAGAAGAAGCTGGAGTTGATGGTGGAGGACTTTTTAGAGAATTTCTAACGGAGTTGTTGAGGACTAGCTTTGACCCAAATCGTGGATTCTTCAGGCTCACCAAGGACAACCTACTTTATCCAAATCCAACGGTTCATTTGCTGGTAGAAGATTTTCCAAAGCATTATTATTTTATTGGAAGGATCCTGGGAAAAGCATTGTATGAAAATTTGCTTGTGGAACTTCCTTTTGCTGAGTTTTTCCTCTCGAAAATTGTTGGAACCCAATCAGACGTTGATGTACATCATCTGGCATCGTTAGATCCAATTATGTACAGAAATCTATTGTATCTGAAAAGTTACAAGGGAGATGTGACTGATTTGGGACTCGATTTTACGGTATTGTCTGATGAATTGGGCGAGCAGAGAATTGATGAGCTAAAACCTGGGGGAGTGAATATTCCGGTTACGAATCATAATAGAATAGAGTATATTCATCTGATGGCTGATTATAAATTGAACAAGCAAATCAGAGCGCAGTGTTATGCATTTAAACAGGGCATTGGAAATGTCGTCCCACTGGATTGGTTGCAGATGTTTAATAATAAGGAACTCCAGGTTCTGATCTCTGGAGCCCAGATTCCTGTGGATGTTAGTGATTTGAAACTGCATACGAATTATACGGGCGGATATACTCCTGATCATCCGACGATTGCTGCTTTTTGGAAAGTTGTTGATGAGTTTAATGATCAACAGAAGAGCCAGCTGCTAAAGTTTGTCACCAGTTGTAGCAGACCGCCTCTTCTCGGTTTTAAGGTAGAGAATAATTCCTGATATCATTCTTGTATGAAAATTGAAAAAAGAAATATCTTGAAACCATCGAATTCTTTGAGTCTAACTTTCATAAATTTCTATTTCAGGAATTGGACCCTCCATTCTGCATTCAACACGCAGGAAGCATCGATCGTTTGCCAACTTCTAGCACCTGTATGAATCTCCTAAAATTGCCAGAGTTTCCCGATGAAAAAACATTACGTGAAAAACTGTTGTATGCGATTCAAGCTGGTGCAGGGTTCGAACTGAGTTAAGTTTTCTCTACTTATGTGTCTGTGCCGTTGTAAATAGAATATTGTAAGATACTTAGTTGCACATAATTGGTCATTTATGAAAGATATCAGTGGGTTTGGATTAAAATTTTAAAATATGTATGACGGCTAGAAGGTGCTATTTATGTATTTGCTTGAAGTGAATTGAAAATACTTTGAAATTAACACTAGATAGATTCTGTGTATAACATTATGTACCTCGAATTTTGTATGTAGCTTAAATTAAATAGATAAATGCGCTAAATGTAGATTCCAAGGGGCCAACTATTCGAACAATATTAAGAATTATCATTCTAGATTATTCAAGTTCACTGGTCGAAATTATTTACTTGGTCTGTATATATGTACATGCTAAATTCGTAACTTGATATTGACATTAAAGTAACTTTTAAGAAATAGTCAATTTTGAGTGAGTGATTTTCGAGCGTTTATCTATTTTTCCAAATGAAGAGCGATTTCCTACGTGTCATAAAATGTTACGTCTTTCAGTATATCTATCTGTTATAGATATCGAATAATTATTAATCATTGTCGATACACACTCCCAGAACACAACTAAAATTGTATTTCCCTGGAAATACACAAGCGTAGAAGTGTAAATTATGTAAATTTTTACGTTTTGTATGTGACTCGAGTTTGTAGGTCCATCATGCGACTATTTACGCTAATCTCCAATCATGTAAATAAAAAGATTCGCGGATTAAATTAATAATCGACTTATTATTAAAAAAAAGACCTCAATAATTATTTAATTCTCTTTTTTTTAATCAAAACTTACTACGTTATAACTGAAAATACAATGTGAGTTATAAATAATTGTGATAAGTAGAAAATGAAAGTCAACGCTCGGGTTGATTAAAATCGAATGTGAAAGGGTTTGTAATTATTTTTGTACATTATAAAAGCGTTTTTTGAATCAGAACTATTCTCAGGGATTTAAGTTCAACTTAATTGCCTCTTGTCGTATCACAGAAATTAACTCCTGGTTGATTAGAAATATAAACCGAAGTCCTGCGATCTGAAATACATATGTAATTAGTAATGCCGATAAAAAAATATAATGATGAAAAGTTAATATAGGTAAAAGAGATTTACCTCAACAACACTATTGTGATTCAGTTTCATCTTGTTGCCCGCGAGAATAGGTCTGCTATCCACAAAAATTGGACGTTTGCCTTCCGAGGAAATAAAGAAGTCACCGTTATTTCTTAAGCGAATCGTACCTTGTCGACGAGAAATTTTCCAAGCTGGACCCTCCAAGGTTAAATCGACATCGACATTGTGATCTTTCGTAGACCTTCCGACTGTGATCTAAAAATAAAATGAGTGATATATTTAACTCCAGAGTTAAATTATTCAATAGAAAATTTGTTTATCAGGCCGGTCACCCATACATATTCCTTGTTTCCAAGAAGTAGACTCACCTCTCGAGATCTCATGAGGTATCTAACTAGACGTCCTCTGAGTATAGCAAGTGTTTGATTGTCGAAATCTGGAGGATTAACCCCCGTCACGTTATCAACAAGAACTTGCCATCTTCCGAGTTCATTTTCGAGCACTCTAATCTCTTTTTTATTTTTCCTGTCGGCCATAGCCATCTCGTTGTCAATCATGTCATCTTTTTGATCAGTCAATTCACTATCGTTGATCATATCCTCTGCGTCTGAGAAACTTAGAACATGTTCTCCACGTGGTAAATTGTGAACGGTTTGATCTGGTAGAAGGTGATATTGTTTCATCAACTGCCAGTGAGCCAAAAGAGCTTTTGCTGTCCTAGCTGGGTAAAAAGTTTGAGCATTTGATTCCAAAAGCTCTTGAAATATTTCCAAAGTCGGCTGTGAAGTCTGGAAGGCAGATAATTATTATAAAATTATGTATAGGTGTCTCATTATCATTACTTTGTTTTAAAGTAAGAACACGTATATATTTAAACTTACAGATTTAATTGTACCGAGAAGATCCTCTTCGCTTTTACTATACAGAGTTCTTGCTTGCACACTTGCAATTAATTCAGGATGCAAATTTCGCATCGCCTGAACTGCAATTCGAGAAACTGCGCTATCGTATAATAAAGCATACCATCTTTGTTGTATTTCTTGAAGAGTGAAGCGGCATGAAAACTTTGTTCCTCTGTGAACCTAAAAAAGATAAAGTAGATCGTTTAATATTTTCCAAATTTAATTTTGTAAAATATCAATGAGAAAATGCAGTTTTGAATATTTTAAAATTATACTTTAGTCTACCATTCTCAAATCGTTGGTTTGTTGCACTCCAGTAATCAAAGCCAAATCATCGGTGGGTTTCCATCTTCCAAGGTCTTTGGTAGCATTAGCAGAATGTGAATGATTCTTTTTATTCTTATTTTTTCTACTAGAGGATGAACCACTCGGCCTACTTGGCCTTCGATTCACGCGTTCTGTTTGAGGTACTGGAGTAGAAACTGGTACAGGACTTGGCAACGCTTGAGAAGGTGCGATATCCAAAGGACTAGCACAAACTGATACTGTACGCGATCTTGAAGACGATTTTGGATTCGGAGTCGGTGGTTGAAGATTAAAAGTTGTTTCTACCAATTCATCATCGAATTTTCTCCGTTTTATTGTCCGAGAAGAACTGTTAGATATAAAAACAAACAACTTCTTAATTTTTTGTTATAAGCATTTGTATTTATATAATCCTCATTTACTTGTTTCAACAACAATTTGGAACCGACCACAAAATTAATTTGATACATTTCTTCTATCAAAATACGTTCTCAAAAACAGAATTAAATAAATAATACGAACCTCCTTCTTTTTATACCCAATGCATCAGATTCAAGTGGTATGCTCAAAAACCCGTCATTACTATGCGAAAGACCACCAGCATTAACATTTGTTGAATCCATCGCCGATTCAAAACAAATCTATCTTCTTCTCAATGTGTAACTTATTTTCCTCGAAAAAAAATATTTTCTTAATAATAGCAATTATTCCTTAATTTTAAACACTTTAAGCAACGTTTTTATTCTCGAAGGCACACTGTTTATTGCCTATGTTTACATTTTTCTTTACATCAGCTTCGTAATTTTGTTATTGCTCAGTTACTTCATCACGTTTCGCCTCTCTTATCACTTCTAGAAAACTGCTTATCATACAATTTTTCTCCGCAGTAGCAATAATGACAATGATAAAAAACGGAAATATGACAAATTAATTTATTAAATTATCCCTCTAGTCCCTTTGAGGTTAGTAGCAGATTTATGTATATATATGTATACATATATATATCGATCACCCTGAAGTTGCCTGAAGTGTGGTGGAACGAGTCGATTTCACGACGGGAATGACGGGATTGGTTCACATGTTAAAATCCTCGTATTCGATTGGCCGCAAGTCTTTTATATCCACACTTTCTTATCAGCCCTGGTTCTCATTGGTTCTACACAATTTCGTACATTCCACTGTCGCTTCAGTTCGTCAGTTCGTCGTCCACGAAAAAAAAAAACCAGAGCGAAAAATGGCTGTAGTGACATTTCTTTTCGACAGTTCGGAGCCGCGTACTCGTGTCAGTCAAATATTTAATATGCAATATGGCAGGGGCAGTTGTCTGTGAATATGGCGTTCTTGTTTTGGAGTAACTACAATACGCAGGTAAGCTTCGATAAATTTGTATTTATTTCCCAATTTCCCTTTCACAATACTCCGCTATCGACGGAAAACGCTCTTGATGGTTTTTCGCTTCACTAAACATTCGATTTTATTGGGATTTGCGTTGCGCGCTTGCAAGTTGCACCATTTATCTCGGAAAATATGTCACAGACACGAGTCTTTATATAGTGTAATCGGATGGATGTCGATGATCTTTGTGGCTTAGCAAATCGTGATGTCAATCACGGAATTTCTTTTCATGTAATATACGAATCAAAGCAACTAAAATCTAATCATTTTAATTGTTTTTCACAATATCGCGATACGTAGGATACGTGTGACACAACTGCCATTCATGTCGAACCTTGTTGCGATTTTGACATTGAAAAGAGAAGCAAAAACAGGTTTTAAATACTCTTTCAAAGAAGAGTTTTACCGTTGTGGGTGTTATTGCACGTGATTTGACGAGTTCAGATTTTCGAAGTGGTTTTGTGATGACACGACAATTAGAGAATTGTCGAGATCCCGTTGTTGTCAATGTTGTCATATGGAAATAGATTGGGGATAAACAAGTGTTCGTTGTGTAGCCTCAATTAACTCAATTCTTTCACTGATTAATCGAGTTTAATTTTGTTTAAATAACTTGATTATTTCAATTTCAATTATTTCCTTTCGAGGTTTAATTAGTCAGAACTGTTTTGACTAATTTCAAGTTTATAAATAGGAATAAAAGTTTTTTTTTTTTATAAAATTGCGATAATGAATGTCTACTCATGTAATAACAATAACAATCTACATATTCAAATGAGGCGCACATTGCTTGTATTTGGAAACAGGAATTGTCAAAAGTAACACTCATTTCATGTTTAAAATTAGGCGCTGAAAGGTTAAGCATTTTAAATTAAAACTCAAAGTTTAACTGAATAATTTAAAATTAAATCTTCAGGATTGTACAATTTCATAATGAATGCTTTAAGCGTTGTATAATTTTAAAGTAAACACTTTAAAAATTGAATAACTTTAGAATTAAACTTTCAATTTGAAAACTGTAAATTTTTCAATATTTGAATGATTAGAGTTATAATGATTAACGTTTTGGTTATCCTTTGTTGTTTTGTTTAAATAAAAATATTCACTTTTCATTACACTTTTTTAACTTATGGCTAGCAAACCTGAATAAAGGTTACGGAATCTGCACCAGAAAGAATTTAATCTTTACACATTTTTTTTTATATATATAAAGTTTCTAAAGAATCTTACTGGAACGCGGACAATATAGAATTGAAAAAAGTATCTTTTAAGAAAATGCTAACGTGTCTAATATTGAGAAGACTGGAAAAATATTTTCTTAATAAATGCAAACTTTTTTCATGTGTGAAAACTTTTTTATCGCTTACTTATTGACAGGCTTATATTAAAACATGAGACAGTGTTTTTTTTTACTCAGTTATTATCTTCATAATTTTCACAATTCACTTTTTGTGTTGAGCAATTGTGTTTTTACAGCATTTACTTATTTGATTAATGAGATAGGTTTTTTAAGTAGACATCTCCAGTCAGAGACACATATTATTATATTTTTTTTTATAGAACGAGAATATAAATCTTACTAAAATGTGTTTACCTCTGATATGCGAAAATTTCCATACGAGTTTTATGTATTTTTAAATTCGATTTCGGGCAAAAAAGAGATTTCTTGGTTTACAATTCCAGATCTTTCTGAAAAATAAAATTTGATTCAATGTGATGATTACTTTTGAAAAGTCAGATTGTCATTTTTTAAAACCCAACTTATAATGCAGATAAAATTGATGTTTGAAATGGAATCATTTCCTTTTTCGATAAAAATTATCCTCTGTTAATTAGGTTCATCAGATATAAATTGACGGACAGAGTTTGGAAACGGAAATGTGTGACATAAAAATTTGATAATGATTCTTTCATAATATAAGCAAATAAACTTTAAAATTTGTCTTTTATATATTTTATTTCATCATAATATAAATAAAATCTTTGCAAATATTTAATTCAATTTTTGTAACTAACGAAAAAATTAATATTTTTAGAAGAATCGGAAATTATCTCACTTGATAAGAGTATAAAGTGATAAAAATTTTAGTGAAAAGATAAGACACATAAATATTATTTGCATATAACCCTGATTACTAATACACAGTTTCAAATGTCTCAAGGTATCTATATTGAGTTTATATGAATCTAAAAATTTCTTTTTTATTGTTCCAGATAAATTTGAATGTCTTAACAAATTTTAAACAAAATAAAAGATTTTGAAATTTATTAGTTAATTGTTAACTAATTACGATGCGTATTTTTAAAAAATCACGTAAATTGACATCATGTATTCATAAATAAATTATTAAATCTAATTATTTGGAGTAAATAAGTGTAAGCGACCAAAATTTTAAAAATTCGTCTTCAAATCTAATACCTCAACTCCACTGAGGAAAATGTTTCGTTAGGATAACGAAATACGTAGTTTTATTACATCAACAAAACTTTGGTTGACTTATGTTTTGTTAACTCAACAAAATGTCATTTATGTTTGAATTAGACTTAATCGTGAAAGTATACGATTTTTAAACAGAATTATAAAAATTAATGACTCTAATTGACGTAAGAACTATTGATATAATCTTTCTAAACTTATCGTAAAAATAAGGAACACTTTTACTCATAAAATCAATTAGTGATTAAATCATACATTAAAATCACTTTACACACTTTTTCTTTTCTATTTTAATTCTACATACTTAAATGTTTTCTTTATACCGTAGAATTTATTCATTGGTTCTAATGCTATAAACTTTAAAGTATGTAAATGCATTTATTCTTATATATAATTCACAAGCAGTAGGTAATAATTTATGTCAACCAATATTGATCGCCTTTGCACTATATTTTACACTTAAAAAAACTTGTCTCTCGCTTGTAAATTTTGTTATGTTGATAAAAATCGTGATGGCAGTTTTACTTTATTTTCTAGCTTTGCTGCAATAAACGTAATTCGAAATCGATCGTATGTCGTTTTTTCAATTTACTAATGATAAAAGGTTAAACACATGAATGTACACATGCAAGTCATAAAATCGATTTATAAAAAAAAGTGAAAGCAAACAGAGTAAAATTCTCAAGTCTATATTTTGTAAAAGTAACTTTACTGACACGAATTTTTTAGAATTTAGATAAAGATATCGTGCATAAAGAAAAAAATTGTGCGTAGGCTCAATAAAAAATATAAACTCTGATTATCATGAAATAGCTTCGAAAATAGAGATTTATGTATGACTTTTTTATTACCACATAAAATTTATTTGTACTTTAAGATTAAAAGTATTAGGCAAATTTCGACATCTCTATTTTTTTATAATGTTTGACGTTCTTGTACATATTTAAATTTAAAAATTTGTCTCTGCAAAAGGTCTATTGCGCCACATCCACGTGTCATGAAATTGGCTTTGGAACAATCTCGACTTCAAAATTTATTACATCTCATATTTAAATTTAATTTTTTTCATTGTGTTTTTATATGGTCTTTTCTGGCTGAGATAATAAGATAATTAATTACCTAATCGTGATCACTCAGACGTAATATAGTCAGGCTTCTGAAATTTACACATTCCTTTATACTGCCATAGTAGAAAGAGTTTCTTAATAGCTACTAATTTTGAGATTTATTACCAGATATGCCGTATCGATAGATTTTATTACGACTAATGAGAAATTTAAATTAAGTTTCTTTCATTCAAAATGCAATACAAACGTGTCCGAATTTCATTTTCCGAAAAGAATTTTCTTTTTCTGACTACTTTTTTACATGTTTATAAATATATAAAATTATTTTATTCCTTTTGAAGTGAAATCTGAACATAAATTATATTTTGAAATTTATAGACGTAATAATAAATTCTTGATCACAAGATTTATAATTTACATTCGAAGAAGGCTAAACATATTTTATAGAAAAAACTTTAAATATCATTTCTAAAAGCCGATTCGGAAGAAACAAACGTTTGATCAACAATTTCTTTTTCAGCGGTAGAATTATAACTACCTACCATATATTTATTCTCTCGAAAATATGGTGTCCTTGTAATTGCATATCAGCAGATATGTGAATTGTGCTATATATGTACAAGGTCTTAAAAACCGGAATCATGTAATTAAAACTTCAGAATATGTAGTTAATGATAAAAAAAATTCGAGAGTACTCTTTCACACATTTATGATTACATTTGTCTTATACGTATTGTATTTTGATATTTCCGCTTCTTCTCACTTTATCGTATTTTTTCTTTCTGTTTTTTCTCGCAATCATAATTGTAATTACAATTCAATTACAATACATTATCACCTTTTTTTCGTTGGATAATTATCGTTATAATTAAATGTGAAAGGTAATTAAAGTAAATAAAATTAAAAATATTTTTGTCATGTAAGCTCTTGCAAAGAATCTAATTTGAAGATATACAGATTTTAAATTAAATTTTTTACATTATTTTAAACGGAGGGATAATTCAATGTTTACCAAATTATATTTCAATGATGTTATACAGTAAAGTTTTCTTTAAAACAAAAAAAAAAATTGTTAGAAATACAAATTGAAGTTTTGTGTGATATCTTAGAACTTAAAATAATTCTTAGATGTGATTAGACACTTTTCGAAGATATCCTTTTTTATAAGAAATATTTTTTTCAGGTAAACGTCCTGCCAACAGCTCCTGGTCCCTCGACAAAGTAAGGTATCTGAGATGAATTCTGAAATCGTTTGACTCAATAATGTACGATGAGCTACAGCAGGAACATGCCAGACTGGCAGCAGTACACTGTCCTGCAGTCTGGAGCGTCCGATGCAGCAAAGTCTGGGCAGAATATGAGTTCTGGTCACCTATACGTCCCGAACATCAACCCACCGTCCATGAACGGGCTCAACCTCAGTGCAGATTGCCTCAGTAAGTCCCAAAACGATGCTATTAACTATAGTCAAAGAAATTACCAGCCGCCAAACAATACTTCGAATGGACCTAACGGTTTGGTCGAGAACCCACTGACGTCGATGGTCCACATGTCGAGTTGCGTCGGCCACTATGGAGGCTTATCCACCATGAATTCCATGATGGATGACACCACCAATGTGGGTCTTAGAAACGGTTCAGTGGCCGCTCTCAACGACGAAATGGCGCACAGAAATCAGATCTCGCTAAATGGACCCGTTTCTCGTGTCATGGGACCAAATATGAATGTAAATAATAATGTGGGAACGGCTGGACCACGAATTCCACCTGTAAATTCCGTGCCTTCAAGCAGACAAGGACCCTATATGCCCACTTGCAAAGGTCCTTGCTGCGTCTCGGATCCCAATGTAAATTATCAAGCTTGGGAGAAGTTCTCTTCCTACCAGGCCACCAATCCTTATAGAGAAAATATTCGTGCCTCCGGATATGCCGCTGAAAGTAGAAGATATAGAAACGAGGTGACCTACAGGAAGGATAGTTACCCTAACAAGGATTTGATCCCACCTAATTCTTATCACGTTGATCAAAGAAGGAGTTACTCCGATTACAAGTACTGTAAGGATCCTCCTCCCACTTCTAGAAATTATCAACCCTCGACTGTCCTGCCAAATTATCCTCTGCCAAATTACGGCGTTCCTGGGGATTATCAAAAATATGCCTATGCCATGAAAGATTATCCGAGACAGGGAGTGATGAATTCCCAAAACTCTGGGCTTCTTAAATATCCAGAACCCAACGTTAACATGCAGGAAAAGTATTCTCCAAAGCAGAGCCAGTACCAAAGTGGAGCGTTGTTGCAGAAAGGTTTGGTTGTACCCAGCATTAGTACAAATGTCTCCTCGGTGCAAAACCCCTACCTGAATCCACAATTTTCTCGAGAGTTTCAGTGGGATAATCACGAGAAAGATACGAGCAAGATTCAAAATCCAGTGCCGATGCATAGCGCGTATCCAAAGTATCAGCTTTATCAGCAAAAGTACGCGATGCAGAGGTTTTCAATGGAGAATCATCTTAGGGAACTCTCGAGGATTCCTGGGTATCAAACGCATCCAAAGTATCTAGAGTGCATCCACAGGTACCGAGAATTGTTGAGATTACAGCAGACAGTTGATTATCAAAGTGCGATTCAAAACACTTTAACTTCAGCCAATAATTCTGTGCCGCCTATCAATCTGCAGTTTGACCAGAATGGGGTCTTAATCAACCCAAACTATCTTCCCAGCAGTTTCCCCACACATAATCCAACTAATCCCGCGAATCACGTCAATGTAGAAAAAGATCAGCATAATTCAGAGAAGAACCACAATTTACAAGGGTTACAACATCTTCCTAGATCTCAAGAGCAAACAGTTCCTAATCCTGAAAGCATTCCAAGAGATGTTCAGTACTTGAATCAAAAATCAATAGAGAATCCGCACTGTCAGGTTCGGAGAGAAGAAGAGCGATTCGAACCCTTAAATCCTCGAGAAGAAGAAAAGGAAAAGAATTTTGCCAACAAACCCGCATTAGACGTTCGACAGTTTTTAGAAAATTGGGACGAGGCTGAAGAAGAAGAAGGAGCAAACGCAAATCTACCAGATTTGGTTCTCAGCAATTCTACCCCCATTGTTGTTGTCGAGTACGGAAATCTTGGATTAGTTGCACCCGGTTCTGCAAGCATAACTGAGCAGAAGGAAAGCGAACCTTCCATGAAAGCGCAAGAGTATTTCTCCAAAGATCAGTCAAACACTCTTCTTCAAGATTGTGCGAACGATTTGAATCAAGGTGTTGTCTATGCGAACAAGCTGAATATAAAGTGTGTCGGTGAAGGAATTGACGGTGTGCCTACGATTCACATTGTTGAAAATCCTGATGGAGAATCCTGTGAATCTTTTACTTACAACGAAAAACCGGAAATGGAAGTTCTTGAAGGAACTTCGCTGCCTTCTCTGACAGAAGCGAAAGAGTGCGAGACCAGCGAAAGTAAAGAAGCTTCCACCACAAACTACAAGAAACTGACCCAGAAGAAATTTGATCCCAAATTGCAAATTAATCCTCAGGATTTGACAATCTTGCCTCTTACGAAAAATAACTCGGAGGCTGGGAGTTTAAATTTAAAGAAGCAGAATAGCTTCGCTGAGGAGAATCATAATCAAGATGATATCAGCTTGCCAGATTTAACAACGTCGGAATGTACTCCGATATCCACGACTTTGAACACTCCAACACATTCGGATAGTGAAGAATGTTCTAATCAAGGTGTTGATCTCACAACAAGCACTAATCCCATCGAATTAATCCAAAATAGCCCGATGATCAGCTTCACTCAATCTCCTGTTAAAATGGAGCCTTACGAACATCTTAAAAGCGAAAATCTGTCGAGAAAATGCTCACAAGATGGAATTGATTTTGATTTTCAAAATCACGATTCTGTTATCAAATCCGTCTCCGATTGTAAAAAAGAAGAGAAAACTAATTTGGAAAGTAAATCTAGTGAAAATGAAATCTGGTCTTCTTGTGCTGTCGAGGAAAGTAAAAAGAATTCAACTTCTGAAACGCAAAGCAATACAAAATATTCCCAAGTTCATGCCATAAGTCGAATGATTCCAGAAAATTCAGTTAATAAGGATTCCAACGAATTTTCTTCAAATATGGGCGTCTTTTCTTCCGAGGATCAGGACAAGTGGTGCTGGAATTCGATTCCCCTTATACCTGGGGAAGAAAATGAAGAACCAAAAATACTAGCCCCTCCGATGGAGGAAAATTACTTGACGAATATCATGAAAGATTCTGCGCCAATCACTAGCTTGAATGTCCTCGAATCCGATGAGGAAAAAACAAATAAAGTCGATGACATATGGCTGGACGTTGGTTGTATAGACAAAGGCTTAGATTTAAGTTCTGAAGTTAGAACATCCAGTAATGAAAAATTGTACAACGAAGTTGAGCAGAAGGCCCAAAAGAAAAAGGACGTTGCAGAAGTTTCAGCTTCTGTCTCGAAGATTTTAAAGAATATCAAGGAGAGGCAAAATTTTATTCAGAATTCGATGCAAGATTCTAAAAATTCTAGACGAAATTCCAAAGGAATAAACATAATTTCCGAAGAAATATTCAACTCCACGTGGCAGCGAAACAAGCGAAATAAATTGTACCCTTCCAGAAAAATGTCTGACAGTTTTGAAAGAGAAGAATTCTTCCCTCTTGCTGAGAATCTCAAAAATTCAAGATCGAGATCCAAGTCTTTGGAAATGACTTCATTTTGGAAACGTTCAAAATCTGCTGAGAATCTTAGAAAAGATAATGAGGAAGAAAATCTCCTGACGGAGTTTAAAAATCTAAAAAGAAAGCGAAGCATTGACCCATTTCAAGAGGAAAATAAATTGCCCAAATTGTCACCTGAAGAGGAGAAAACTGTTTTGCCTGTTGTGAACACTGAGGCATCTCTTAATCAACCAAAGGGTAGTGACGTTGATCAAGATAAACCACGGATAAATGAATCCTCGAAACCAAATTCTTCGGATTTGGAAATCAAATTCAGAAACTGTAGCAATTCTAATAAACCTTTCGAGGCCATCAAAATAGAAATTAATGTTTCGAGAAGTGACGGCAAATCTATTGCTCAAAGTTCATCACAAAATTGCGGTGAAGCAGATCCTAAATCAAATAAAGAAGATCCTTCAACTTGCAGTTCTCTTTCTTGTTCTGGGAAAAACTTAAAAACTGAGTCGAAAATACACAATCAAAAGTCTAAGGATTTGGATAAAATTGTAGAAAATAATGCAAGGATTCAAGAGGAGAGAAAAGAGAGTGTGATTGGGTATTTAGGAAAAGTCCAACATTCAACGATTCCTAAACTTACTCACGCAACTTGTGACACATGCAAAGCTTTGAGTTACCACAAGATTGATAAAGACTATATCTGCCCTCATCTTGATAATCAAAAATTAAATCCACGTGAAAGTCCCGAATGTCTTAAAAATTCTTTCGAAAGTGAGAATTCATCAATGGAGTGTCTTTCAAACAGACTCAAGTCCATCAGTAAGTCGAAACCAATAGAAGACTTTAATAGAAAATCAAAATTGCAAGACCTCAAGCACTTCCGAAAAATTAAATACAAAGATAAAGAATGTTTCTCTGGATATGAAAATAAGAGTATAATTGATAATTTGGACAATAATGAAAGTTTAGAAATGTTACCTTGTACGTCTGAATATTCTGGATCCAGATTACAAACAAAAGATTTATTAAAAAAAGATTTGAATAATAGGAGCGATAATGTAAAGCACTTCGTGATAAAGAATTCTCTGAATTGTGATTCCAACAGCTTTGATGAAATACTTTACAAAGTTCCTGAAAATAATCAGTTGAAATCTAATTTACTAGAGAGTGAAGATTCCTTGAGTCCCAAGGGATTTTTAAATCCAATATTCAGTACTTTAGAAGAAATGGAGAATTTGAATGAAGTTCCTGTCTACACAACAAAAGACGGAAAAATCACTTACAGTCCAAACCCGAGATTTACGTACAGAACTTTACTAATGGAAGCTCGACAGAGGGAAAATCATTCTCAGTTTGAAAAATCTACAAGTTATAACTCCTCTACCTCTAACGATAAACGGTCTATAAAATCGAATGAGAAACGCCCTTGTAGTAATAAATATCACACGGTTGTGAAACCACCGAAAAAGTCTTTGGCAAAACGATTTGCTACTCAGGAATTGGAGAAAAGTTATCAGAGATATCTTTCTCATAAGGAAAATAAGCCAATCGTTTTCAGTAATGAACCAATGATCATTAAAACGATAAAGAACTACAGCGCTTTCAATGAAGGCTCATCTGGAAATGAAGTCCAGAATGAGAAGCAAATAGATCTTAAAAGGGACTTTGACGATAGTCAACCACAGCATGAAAATGAAAATAAAGGAAATAGCCTTGAAGAGAAAGTTGATGAGATTCAAGAAAATTTTATCGAAACTTCTAAAATTGAAGAATCAGATGCAAAAAATATTGAGAGATGTGAAAGAAATGAAATTCAGGGTTTCACTGAAATACAAAGTCCAAGCCCAGGCGATGCGGAAGATAATCAAGCTGTTCCTGTAGCTTCTGGTGATAAGGAAACGATAATGGAAACTGATAATATCAAGAAAAGTGATTTTACAAGTGCTGCTCTAGAAAATACAATTACTCAAGAAGCAGAGACTCTTGGCATGAAAATCGATGAACCACAAGATTGCGTTACAAATTTAAAACTTTCTAATCCTGATTCAATGTTAGGATCAAACCTTGAGAAGGAGAGTAATATTCAGGATTCTAATATAGATTCTGCAAATTCTAAATTGGACTCTCTTAAAGATATTCTAAATGTCAAACCAAGTGACGCACCGGAGAGAAGAAGATCCACCTCAGATGTGCAAATTCAATCTGAATCAGATTTAATTTTGGAGAGGAGAAAAAGTGAAAGTTTCGTTTCCAGTTCTACGGAAATTAATCCCGAATTTTCTGAGAGTTTAGAAGTTTCTAAAAACAAACAGGTTTTGGTTTCGAGTCAGGAAGAATCTTTGGAAGATAAGGAAATATTTGAATTCAATTCAGATCAAAATTTTGACCTTGGAAATTCTGAAGCTGCAGTAAATTCTGAAACTGAATTAAATTCTGAAGCTGAAGTAAATTCTGAAGCTGCAATAAATATTGAACATGAAGTAAATTCTGAACATGAAGTAAATTCCGAAGCTGTAGTAAATTTTGAAGCTGAAGTAAATTCTGAAGCTGCAGTAAATACTGAAGCTGAAGTAAATTTTGAAGCTCTAGTAAATTCTGAAGCTGCAATAAATTCTAAAACTCCAGTAAATTTTGAAGTTGCGAACAATGCTGAAGTTGTTGAAAGTATTGAAAAAACAAAAGAATTAGAAACATTAGAGAAAGTCAAAGCAGAAACAACCACAATTTATTCTGAGCCAAACTCAATTTCTGAATATTCTAATGAAAACTTGAAGGACAAAGAAGAAGGAATCATAATCGTCGATTTTGAGGGTGAAGTAGAAACTGGGCTTCAGTCAATTGGCGAAGAGTCAGGATGTCTCTTTTCAGGAGGGAAAGAAGACATGATTGAAATTGTAGATATCCATGAGGATATTTCTATTAAAACGAAAGAAAAAATCACCGAGAATCTCGAAATGTATGAGAAAGTCAAAGAAACTTACAATGAGACTAGAACCGAGTCTAACATTGCAGGATTAAAATTACCAGAGAACCAAAAGGAAAAGCTAGTCCCTTATGAAGTGGCTGTGGAATTGGAATCCGAGACTTCTAACCCTCTTACCAAAAAAGATGAAGCTGCAATGTCAACTGTGAATATTGAAGAAGTTTTGCCACCCGCAGAACCATCAAATTTTAATTCTGAAAATACACGGGAAGATATTCCAGTACTTAGTGAGGAAATTCAAACGGAAGTTGAAGAAAACCTTCATGTTGAACTTCCTGCGGACGGAATTGAATACCATCATTGTGATGTTGAAAATGAGGTTGAAATTTTTTCGGAAGTAGTGGAGAGTTTGGACAATAAATCTGTTGAAAAAGAAACTGATCTCACAACTGATTCAACAACAGACTTAGCAACAGATTATTTTGAAGAACCTAATCAAGAATCTAATGAAGAAATTTCTCAAGAAAATAATTCAGAAAATCAAGAGTTAGAACTGATAAATTTTGAAAGGGAATATTTAGAAACTAGAGGTTTGTCTCCTTCCCCAACACAAGCAATCCAGGATAAAAATGGAGAAAATTCAGAAGAATTTACAATTCAAAATGCAAATTGCTCAACAGAAGATAAAAATGAAACGCATCAATCAAGTCAGATCAAAGCTTTACCTCTAATCCCTGGAACAAATAAGGATGATTCTGAGTTAATTTATATTGATGACGAGTCCAGTTGTGAAGTTGACCCTCCTACTTTAGAACTCCAAAAAGTATTTACCGATACCGAAATCCTAAATTCTCCAAAAAGTTCCGATAGTAATCGATTTGACCAAATGCCTGACGTGACTTTGGAAGAGAACTTCATACGAGAGTCTCATTTTAAAAGTTCCAAAGTTGATAAAACAGTTCCTAAACTAGTAATTCGAAAAATAGAGACGAATAAAGGCTCGCCAACAAAGTCTAAATCAGCTTCTGATGCGAGTGTAAAACCTTCATTCTACAGGAAGATACCAAAGATGATAATAAGGAATGCAAAGTCTCGACCAGCGACGCCCACGATAGAGGAAATTCCGGAAAAGTTGCCTTTGTCGAACGATGAGACGAACGTCATCAAAGTGAAGATAAAACTTGATGACATAAACAGAAATGAGTCTTACATGTTCGCGAATGAAGAGAGCAGAATACCCAAAATGAAGATAAAACTCGAAGATAAACAACCCAAAGTTGTCATTGAAAGTTTGGATATACGTAATTCCCAGGATTTGCAGAAGCTAGTTCCAAAAGTTAAAATAAAAAAGCTGAAGAATTCGCAATCTATAGGCGATGATTTAAAAAATAAGGATGAAGCGAACGATTCCAAAAAATTGAATTCAAGGACAGATTCGCAAGTAAATACATCTCTTTCAGAATCTGACGAGACCAATTTAAATTTCGAGTCAACAGAAATTATCACTGATAGTTCAATTCTTGAAGGTGAAGAATTTAGGAACAAAATTCCTAAGTTGAAGATAAAGAAAGACTTGAAAAATTCCTCTTCGAATTCAAGGAAAAGGTACAACTCAGACATTTTACATAATGAAAACAAAAAGATGAAAAGGTCATCGAAAGAAGAAGCCAGAGATCGAAGAGTCGATCCGAGTTTGGAAAACTCGATGTCTTCTTCTGATTGTCAAAATAGTTTAGAAAAAGTTCCCAAAGTTATCATCAAAAGAACTTCGCCGACCGCTGAATTCAAATGCGAAGTTAGCAACGATAAGAAACATGCTTTATTGAATGACCCAAGTTTGCAACCACAAGTAGTTCTCCAACGTTCTTGGATTCTAGACTGTATGGCGAAAGAATTAAGACACGTAAATATTGCCTTGAAACTAGCAATTGCAAAAAATGGGAATAAAGCTTCTGTTCGAGGTAAATCTGATTCGAGTAAAATTCAATGGGAGCAGTTCATTCGTAGTCTGAAAAATCAAAAGGAGTTATCAAGGATCGAAACTGGTTCAGAAATGTTCTCTGATAAAATCAAGCGAAGAAGAAAATCAGACTGTGGAATGCGTTTTTTAGACTCGGGTTCTAGATTATATAAAATCAAGGCATGCAAATCAGCGAGGGAAGCAACAAATGCTGATGCGAGTTACATAGAGAAGTCATCTTTGTATTTCAAGGATATATTCTCTGAGAGAATTCAAAACAATTCAAACACCTTCAATACATGGAAGAAGTTCGATGAAAATATGAATTCTGAGAATAAGGATGTGTTTCAGGAGCCTGAGAAATTAAATTTTCCTAACAATTTTAGTGATCAGAGTGGAGAACCTGAGGTGAAAATAGATGAAGATGTTGATACCAAGTGTACCTTGATAGGAAAAGCAATCCTCGATAGTAAAGAAATTTTAGTTCAAGATGTTTCTAGCTTTGAGAGTTTTGAGGAAACCGAAGGAAATGTGATAAAAATGGAAGAGGAGAGTCAATTTGCAGAATTGAGGCCAGAGATTTCAACTTCATTGATAGCAAATGGAGAACATGAGTATCTTTATTCCGAGGATGCAATTCCAACCCAGTTTGAATTTGAACTTGAAATTGCAGACAGCAGTGTGGATGCGTATGACATACCAATTACTGATATTAAAGAACCTCCCGAGTTTAACGATACTCCTGAATTTGGAAATTACGAAATATCTGACGATAGGGTCGAGGAAAATAGAGTCGAGGAGTCAACAAATGATTCTGATCGGCTTCCGAGGCTTCTTCTACCGGATGAAGATTCTTCTATCATGAACACTGTTCCAGATTCCTCTTGTGATATGAAGGATGAAATCCCTGTTCTGAACAACTTGCTAAACTCGACTGACACAGTTCAGAATTTCAATCAGTTGGCTTCGAGTTCAGTCAATTTTTCAGATTCTATCTCACTTGTTCAGGAAGTTATGGCTGCCAAGGAAACGTTGAGAAAGTACCTGCCTAAATATGGAAAGGAAAGTTCCTCGAAGTCAAGACCGAGAACACTTGCTGAAAAGAAGCAGGGGACGGGATTCTCAGTAAGTAATTTTGAAAGAAGTTGTTCCACGAAGGAAAGTTCAGAACGTTCTAGCTCAAGAAATTATACCAGGTATGACAAGAAGCGATCGAAAGAAAGCAGCAGATCGAAAGAGAAACACAAGAGTAGAAGAACTTCGAAGATGGATGAAGAGCCTTATAAATATGATGAGAACACGATATCGTTGAGGAATCAAAAACGATCTAATCTTCATTCCACTAAATCAGAAGAATCGAATAAAGTCAAGGATAACAGCAGTAGATCTAAAATGGAATCAAGCTTGAAACGCTCAAGAAGCAGGTCTGAATCGAAAAGTAAAAAATCAAGGGAATCGTCAAAAGATGGTGATAGGAGTAAAATGAAGTCTTATAAAAATCCAAAAATATTGAAGTCTAAGGAAACTCGTGAAGAAAACGCAGCTGAGCCAAAAATGAAGGAAGAGATGCCCATTTTGGAACCTGAAGGTGGAGTTAGTTTGGATCCGAATTCAGATCGAGATGCTTCACTTTCACCGCCTCTTATAACAAATCAAGAGGATATTGCTATTTTTGAAGAAGTTCCGAAAATGTTGAATAGTAATATTGTAAAAGAAGAGGAAAGAGTTCCTAATAAGATGACGAAGGCTGGGCAGATAAATCCTGGAGTGACTCTCGCTGATGCTGTTCAAAAATGGGTCTTTCATGATAAGGTAACTAGAGTTGTTGAAATATGTTTAATTGAAAAAGGAATTGTTTTGATTTATTTGTTTTTTTCTTGCCAGGCGACAATTAAACACAGAAGGTATTGTGTATTGTGCGAGAGGTGGTTTCCATCGGTGATAAGGCATCGAAGGCATTTATCAGGATACCAACACCGGCACACTGAACTTACACAAAGGAGATCTATTCACACACTTTTCATGCTTTTCACTGGGAAACCTTGCCCAAGACTGTTACCTGCTGATATTTTAAGGTCTGATTGCTCATTAGGGGAACCTACGCCTCTACAAGTCGCTGTTCAGGTAAGAATTTTTACTCATTTAAAAGTTGAAACTTATCACAAATCTGTACATTGTTTGTAAAAAATGTAATTTTTTTTTAATTTTAATAGAACGTTGCATTAGGCTACGAGAAAGCTCACGATATCACAAAAGAAAAATTCGAAGAGAATAAAGAATAAAAGACAATGTGAAGTGGCAACCTCACCATTTCTTTTCAAGCAAGGTATGATTGTACATTTTTCTTTTATCAACGAGACTAAGCGCGCGCTTAAGCGCTTCTTTAGATACTGAAATGACAATGTAAATCCACACGCCAAATGAATTAACCAATAAGGTTAGCAAAATGAGCAAGAAGTTGGGCGAAATGCATGTCCTTTTCAGAAAAGGACTGTACTGGATGCAACTGACTACCAGATGATTTCGTTACTACATAAGATTAAGTATAAGTCACGCAATAGATTTTTAGCCAAAGACATCAAATGAAGGTACATATTACATAATTTATTCTGTCTAAGAAGACAGGAACTTCTTCAATTTGTACAAAAAAAAAAACGATGTTAAGAGTGATTTCATGCCTCATTAAGAATTCTTATTTACAACATAAAAAGAAACTTATATATGTATATATAGCAAATATTCATATATAAATAATATATAAATATATTTATTATATTCCAATTTCCGAAGAGTGATACATTCACGTTACGATTTCACATTGTGTATACGAGAGAATATATTACGCTCGAAAAAGTTATTCTAGGCGTAGATAAAAGTGTACAACATATCTGTTCCACGGAAAAAATACAAAAATGGTAGAGAAAGTGAAAATTATTCACCAATGCATTGCAACATAATATAGTGTTTAATATTTTTTACATATTGTGTCTTAAATTAAAAATGATTTAATATTTAGTATTCGATGTTTGTTTCTTTGTTTTTTTTTTTTTTTTAAATAAATGGTGTAGTTTTGCATTGATGAAAAAGTCGCACGTGCCTTCGGCTGTAAAAAATGGGTACATTCTTGTCCATCACTAACAAACCATATTAACCATAAAGAATTTTATTAACAATAAATAATCTTTACAATAATAAATATATAAATAATAATAAAAAATTGTTCCTATGGTTCTTGTGATATTTGCGTGTGCGAACTTTAGACATTTTTCACTTTCTCTCTATGTTCACTGTTAAAAAATGGACCAATGAAAGTGAACATAACAATTGCTTCCAAGCACAAGTTGAGATTAAAACGTATCTTAACGTGCTAGTTCCTTTTCGTAGTCACAATATTTCGTGGATAATGTGCAACAATCATACAGGGTTTTTTCGTGTTGTATAACTTCTAGTTCCATAGTTAAATATTAAGAAACAAGAAAATATTAACTAAAAGAAAAAAGGCATTAAGAAAGTTAAGTTACGTTAATATAATTATGTTTTTTAGATACATTAGTCACTGGAAATCAATTGTTTTTTGCATTTTCTATTTATTTTAAATAAATAGATGGTATTACCAGCAATGTGCAATAGATTTGTTTCCGAAGTCAGCTATATCTTGTTGTTATATTTATTCGTTTTGTATCATAAGATACGTCAGTGTAGTCCAAATGAATATATACGAATTGTTCACCAGATGAAGATGAAGGTCAGGGTGATCGATTACGTTAGACTCGCACGAGTGCCTTAAAATACACCTTACAGTATTCGTCACAGTCAAATATCTCGAAATGGATTTCTTTTTTCTTTAACTCAACTCTCAATGTGCTCATTCTTAAATAAAAATCAAAGTTAGGGTTGCTATATTGCCTAGAAAATCTGAAAATCCTAAAACAATCATTTTTGGAATCTTTTTAGGATTGTCTGTGGGTTTAATTATCATTGTAAAATGTTAATAGTTTCACTATTTCGCTTTTTAAAATTTTAATATAAACAATTTATATTGTAGAGTTATTATGAACTCTGAACGCCTTATATTTTGAATTTTTTTTATAGAAGTAATTTAAAGCATGAGTTAATTTTTGAGCAAAATTAAGGTTCAAAATTTCAGAAATTGAATCTGAAAATTGTGAAAAAAGGTTTTAAAATGCAACTTTTTAGCAATCATGAAAGAAAAACTTAAAAGAGATATTCAATTCGAAATGTTTTGCTGTAAATATCATAATACACACGTAATATGCGATGTTATAAAGATAAAAATTGCGTGTATGTATGTGTCAAGTGCTTGCGTGCGAGCACACAAAAGCGCGTGTACCTTCGATAAAAATATATTATTATATGTATGTTACCATTTCGATGTGTACAGCTTGCAACCGAAAACACGAAAATGGTACTCTAAAGTTATACATATTGTGATGTTGATTAATATGGAGTAATATTTGTTAAGATTCGGTCCACTTTGAGCATAAATATATATTATATTTTGGGTCACATAACGATGTGCTCTGAAAATATTAAACTATCGTTGTGCAAAGTTTTATAGATTTACTCGCATAATTGGGACAACAAGATTTATAAATTATAAATACAATTCGTTGTGTGTTCTATGTGCCTAATACTAAGGATTTAATGATTGAAAGTTTATATACAATATAAATATATAATATATATTTACATCACATAGATACATTAGAAGAGCGCTTGCGAATATTGAAAATAGTTATTGTTGTTTTATTGTAATTCTACAACTACTAAGTTCAAGTTGTTTATAAACCATTGTAAGTTTTTAAGCATCCGACTTCTGTTTAGAACAGATCGTATTACTTGTAACAATCGATCTTGACTTCCAGTCTAGGATAGTGTCATGAACTCGGCAAAGTTATTTTGTAAATAATACAATCTTAAATCTAATTAATTTCATGGATTTTTTAAAACGAATTCATGAAGTGTATTTAATTTGTAAATTAAGTTTAAATTAAATTTGAAATTTTCACCGCAGGCACCATCGCAACTGGTTTAAAAATTTATAATCAAACACAGGGGTTTACTTTTGTGCCTTCCAAAATGTCACACTTGTTACTTAAGTTAGTGTATCGATTCAGTATTTGCGAGTGTAAATGTTTTTAGAACAGTCAAAGGTTAATCTTTCCTCTTTGTTTAAGAGGAAATATTTGATTGAATTTAAAAAAAAAATAACGATTTTTGGTGTAAACATTTTGTGATTGATTTGTTGATAGTGTAAATGTAAAGGAAAATATTTCAAAAAGTGACTGAACTACTAACATTAACATTAATTAGTTACATCAATTATTCATCAAAGAAAAAAATTTTCATTGTGCAATCTTTTAAAATTTGAACTGTTTTACTTTTTAATTTTATTGTTAATATTCTTTGATATAATTATAGTGATTACATCACAGATTTACATATAGAAAAATGAGTGCCCACGGCTTGTTAAGTTTTTTTTGTTATTTATATATAGGCCATTCCATACCAAATGAAAGGAAAATAATCTGTTTTATGAAACGAAGAAAAACTATTCAAATTATTTTAACAAGTTTTTATTGTTTTTAGTACTAAAGTCAACATTCCTTAAATATTTGTTGTAATTCCTTTCTACTGGATTTTTTATTAAAAGAGACATAATATTGCCAATTATTACTTTACCAGTCGATCTCTAAGTATATTTATCAAATTACACATTTGATAGAACTCATTCGGTTGACCGAATATATGTAAAAGAATTTTATAAACTGTTTTATACAGTCACCATTCAGCCTTAATTTTATACAGTCTATCGATTTAGTATAATCAAAATATTTTATTTTAAATATTTATTTTTATTTTCTAGTAATGTTACTCAATAACCGAACATTGTCCTTTAGATTTCCAGTTTTTATAAATAGAATGAATCAACGAAGAGTGGTAGTTTCACTTTTAGAATTTTTGAACACCGTCGAGTTTGCAGCGAATTTTAAAAATGATAAAGACATTGTTGAAATAATTTTCTTGATATATCACGAAAACATATAATTTTTTTTATTAAAATAGTAATATACAAGGTTCTTTGTAAATATAACATTCCAATTAGTTTCACATCTTGATTCAGCAGTCATTTAGAAAATCTTTTCCAATATTTTATTAATTAATTTAAATCTATCGAACGATTAGGTTTTAAGATTAGTGTACATATTCCTTGGTTTTGGAGGGTTTTAAACGTGTGCTCCTAAAAATAATAGATATTTCACATTTCTAATATAGCCTATGCTTAAGTAGATTTAATTTAGAGTAAGCTTTCAAGGACTTTTTTATGTCGTTCAATTGAACGGATATGAAAATCAAAACATTGTTTCTGTGTTTTAAACAAAGACTTGGGTTTGTGAATGATAGCTTGTCGCACTGTGAAGAAAATAAAAATATTGTAAAAATTTAATATCCTCTTTTAATTACTATTAACACACCTTTTCCTTTCTTTTTTTAATTCATCACTATCTATATTAGTTATTTCTTTTACTAGAAATCTCATTGTTCTTAAATTTATTTAATTCTCGTTTTATAAAAATATAATTCGAATTTTTAAAATTTTAATATTATTTTATTCCAAATAAAAACGAATAAAACATAACTATGTAATGTTATTTAAAAATTTTAAATTACCCGCCTTTTTTGAAGCGCGTTGTCTGCTTGTCTGCTCTGTCGTCTGCAAATCCATTTTGTAAATTTTTTTGTAAAATTTGTATGATTTTCATTGTACATATACATAATAAGCATTCTATTTTCTTAAAAGTTTAAAATTGAATCTAAGTATATCCAGAAAAAAGAATTTTATTTTGATATCCTTACTTTAACCAAATATACTCGAGTCTCCCAAATGTCAAGAAATTCTTTATCCTCTATAGTCACATCAATTGCGCATGTGTATTGCGTATAATATAATATTTTTTAGCATTTTAAATTGCGCGCGAATAGCAACCAATCAGATGCCGAACGTAACGCGTGCGCAGTGGTTTCAAGTGGGATTTGAGAAAAACGGACTTGACATTTGAGAGAAACTTAACTTGACATTTGGGAGAACTTGAGATTTGGGAAGTTGACTTTTGAGAGACTCGAGTGTACCGAGAATTTTCGAACTCAATCTGCTCTAATCTTTACATTGTGTCAATGTATTCTGTTTACTTTTTCATTTTCTTCAATCTGTGATATTTCTCCTTCCAGTTAAAGCTGCTTTTAAATTAAGCCTGGTGCTTGACAATAAAAACTGATTTATTGTTTTATCAAGAAAATATCAAAAAGCATAGATTTCTAATTACATATAATAACTACCATGATGAAGTGAAAACAATGATAAACGGTATTTTAAGGTTAAAACTCGTATTCGTGGCGATGTGTCAAATTTCTATTCGTCGTTTATATTATAGTTTATAAAAATTTTAACTGGTGAAGTGAAATACTATAATAATATAAATATAATTTTTAAAACTAAATATAAAATGTTGATTCTAGTTCAGAATTTATCGACGATCGTATACGGTTTTTAAAATATTGTTTATAACCCAAAACTGACGTGATTATTCAGTTTATAAACAACGTAAACAATAAAGACAATAGCGATATTTGTCGAAATATATTTATGAAAATTCGATAAGTATTTGATTAAAAAATTATTTTCTTTTAATTCTTTAATTTAAGTAAGTGAAAATTATTGTTTTAAAATGAAGTATCCATCGTTTAGTCTCATTATTTCGGGGGTATTTCTCGCATATATTAGTTATTCGATTTACACGATCTCTCTGTTATTTACTCCTCCTGCTTGTGAGAAAGGAGAAGTTTGCTTAAGTTCTTATCTAAGCAAAAAACCGGAACTACAGCTGGATTTTTTTAGCTCTGTTATGAGTCGTCCTCTTCAGGCAGAAACAACACATCTTCTTTCATCTTCAAAATTCAACTACGAGGAGGCTCAAGACTTGTATGTATATTTTTTATTATCAATTTATCACTAAAAATTTCCAATGCAGTAGAAATAGTTAATGGAATTTATGTATTTAAAAAAAATAATTTACTTTAATTTTAAAATAAGTGGTAAGTAATAATCGATTTTTTTTTAATTTTGAGAATGAAATCAGTTATATTTTACAAGTTTACTATTAACTTTTTTCAACTTAAGAAATGTCTCATTCCTGATCTAATTTTAATTGTTTTTCCTACATGGGTATTTTTTTCAGGAGAATTACTAGGAAATACATATTTAAAAAAAATTTTAAATATTAAACTATTCAAAAGCTTTGTCGAGTGTCTGTAAATGACATGAAGCTTTTTTAATTTCTATAAATAAAAAATTTGAAATTTGTTACAACAAGAAACTTGCTGAAATTGCAAGCTCCACAAAAACTCCGATATATTTGTACAATTTTAAATACTTTCAAACGCCGGAAATATCGCCATATTCATATAAATTGGTTCAGCTAACTCACCTGTATCCGTTCCAATTGGAGCTATTTCGCCAGTTTCTGTTTTTACATTGTCCATATTTTTTGCATTTTTTCTGATTTTTAGTGCAAAGGAGCAATTAAATTATATAGTTTTTTTGTTAACGAAAAATAAAAAATGGGAGGGGGTCGTCATAAGAATCGTGAAAAAAAGAAAAAATCAAAAAGTGAAACAAGAAACGAAACAAGTATACTGGAAAAAGAAATTCAGGAAATTGATCCTCTTTGTTCAAAACCACATCGACTAATCGTCACAGACATAATAACAAAAATGCAATTTCTTCTCGCCACTGATGCTCAAGTCAGTCTCTTTCCAAAATGTCTAATATCAGAAAAATCTGATATCGTTCGCATCGAACACAGTGATATTTATGTTGACAGTACGGGTATGCTTGTCTACACCTTTGGTCAAATATTTTTGAAAATCGACCTTGGATTAGGTAAAGACTTCTACTGGAAATTTACACTGGTGGATTTCAAAAGACCAATAATCGGCATGGATTTTTTATCGTATTTTCATCTTCAGATAAATTTCCAGAGGATGTGTTTGATGAATCTTGAAACTTGCCTGGAAACTACGAGAATTTCGACAGTGGCTTGTGAATGTCATCGAGATGATCATTTAGATGATGGATGGCCTAATATAACAGCGATTTTTAAAAGGCCAATAAAACATCGTAATCATATCACCGATAAAAATACAGAAAAGACATTCCTCATTGGTTGCACTTCACAAATAAGCGTTTTTCCGAAAGCAGAGGTGAAAGGGGAGGATTTGGAACCTTTTGATGATTCGTTCGATCTTCATGGCGTTTATGGAAAAGTTGCTCGAGTTCAAGGATGGACGACTAAGAACTTGGATTTTGGATTAGGACGGGAATTTACTTGGAAATTTGCAGTCATTGATATCGATAAACCAATAATTGGGTATGATTTTATACAAAATTTTGGCCTCACACAACAGCTCAAAATGGGATATTTTAGTCTTTTTGACTCTCAAACAAAAATGGAAACTCCTGCACCCTGTGGCCCTTGTGATTGTGGAAATTTTCGGGAAGGTTGGCCAAAGTCACATTTTTTAATCACAAAATATCCCAAAGAAAATTCAGAACTATCGGAAGTATTTCATGAAAGTTTAACAAAGATTGAACTATTACAAGATAATCATGAATCTTCGAAGAAAAATCTTAATCAAAATCGTGAAAAATACGATCCAAATCCTCAACGTCTCGAGCAAACCTCTAAAACCTTTAGTCAAAATTCTGAAATTTTGAAAATATCTGAAGAATGTCCTAGTGTATTGAAACTAACTTCTGAATCAATCAAAGGAAATTTTAAATCATTCAATCAAAAATCTAAAGAATTCGAAAAATATCCTGAACCCTTTACTCAGAATCCTAGAACTTTTGATCAAATTTTTAGAGAATTTATACAACGCAACGAAAATCGTGAACCCTTGAATCAATTTTCTAAAGGGTCCAATCAATATCCTAAACCCTTCAAACAGGATCTCAAGCCTTTTAAACAAATTTCAGAAGGGTTACAACTAGTAAAACCAATTCCGAAACCATTTAAAGAAAAATCTACGTTGTCCAATGGAAATTCCGAACAATCTAAGCCAAGTCCTGAATTATCTAGTCATGAATTATCTACGTTTAGAGAAAATCCTGAAGAAGAAACTTCTAAACCAAAGGAAAAGTTATCTAAGGGAAACGAAATAAGTTCTGAGATATTAAATAAAAAATCTACATCACCCAATGATGAAAATCCTAAAGGTAAACTAAAAGAGCAACCTTTGCCAAATAAAGTAAATCCTTCGAAGTTGGACAACAAATCTAATCTAAAAGAAAATTCTAGAAAGACCAAAGAAGAATCTAAATCACATGAAAACTCTAAAACACCCGAACAAGAAGCAACTGAAGAGAAATCTATTAATTTGAAAGATGATTCTGAATGCATTAAAGTTAATCAACGTAAGGAAAGGAAACAATCACTTCAGAAAAATCACCTAAGTTCATCGAGTCAGGTAGACAATTTTAATGTAAAACATCGTTTTCATGTTGTTGATAAAAAGTCGAGCATGCTCTTTCTCATAGGAACTGAGTCGGAACTTAGTGTCTTCCCGCAACAAGAAATGCGAGGAAAAAGTATGGAGCCTTTTGTTGAAAACTTCCATGTTACTGGAGCTTTTGGAAAAAAAGAAAAAGTCTTCGGTTGGACAACACAAGTCATAGATATTGGAGTGGGAAGAGAATTCACCTGGAAATTTGCAGTCATCAATATTTGCAAGCCAGTACTTGGCTGGGATTTTATAAGTCACTTTGGATTTTCATTTCACACTGGAGGTCTTCTAGATTGGGAGACGCATATAACGGCTCCACCTCCAACAGGTCCTTGTGACTGTGGAAAAATCAATGATGGGTGGCCAGCTTTCGTTAATTTTGTGAAAAATAAAATTGTAGAAAATTCTATCGAGAAGTCTGAAAGTTCAAGCGATGTATCAATAAGTGAAGCAGAAGAATTTCAGTTATCAAAAAAAGATTCGTCAGAAAACAACAAAAGTTTTATATTGCCAAGAGGAAAAGCGTCTAAAGAAGAATCTGCAAATAAAGGTGAGTAATATTTTATATTTAAACTGTAATCATTATTATAAATACTATTTCGAATTATATTGTTTTTAATTGACGCGTTCTCAATTAATATTTTACTTTTCTAGATAACCCACAAGAATTTGAAAACCTGTTGGTAGAGAAAAAAGAAACTGTACATGAAGTGATACCAATTAAAGAAGATTCTAATTCTAAGCCTAAAGCAAAGAAGAAAAAATCTGCAAAAACTAATAAAAGTTCTTCACCATTGAATCAAGAAAAACTCGAAATAGAAACTGAAATATGGAAAGATGATTCGAACCCTAAATTAAAAGGAAAAGAACCTGAAACAAGCAGCAATCTTCTAAGTATGATCCACAAATCTGATATAAAACACCGTCTTCACATCATCGACAAACTCACGAAGCTCTCTTTTTTCATAGACACTAATTCTGAAATTAGTGTCTTTCCAAAATCACAGTTGGGTGACGAGCCTCTAGAAAAGTGTGAAGCTTTCTACGAAATTATCGATTCCGAAGGATCAATTGTACCTTTTTATGGTTGGATTACCCGGAAATTGGACTTCAGATTGGGGATAAAATTTTCCTGGATATTTGCAGTGATTGACACTGATAAACCAATCTTAACTGTGAATTTTCTGAGAAAATTTGATCTTAAAATAAACCACAAAAAGCATATTATATATAACAAGTTTGGAAGATACACTAAATTTATATCAGAACCTTGCGATTGTGAAAAGCTCGAAACAATGGTTTTACCTTCATTCAAAATAAGACAAGTTCAAAATAAAACAAGTAAACACAGTTTCCACCTTGATGATAAGAATTCCAAAATGCTGTTTTTTATCTCTAAAACGGCACAAGTAAGTCTCTGTCCAAGGTCTTTGATTCACAGTCGCTCAATGAAAGTTTCTACAGATACAGAAATTGTCGATTGCATCAGGTTAATCCTTCCAATTTATGGATGGGTAACTCTAAAAGTCGATTTTGGATTGGAGAGAAAATTCAAATGGAAGTTTGCAGTTGTTGATACTCTCAGACCAATTGTTGGGATTGATTTTCTAAAGAACTTTGGTCTTCAAATTGATTATAGCATGGAATATCGTAGACTTTTGGATCCAAAGACGAACCTGGAAACGTCAGAATTCACAGGATCTTGTGACTGTGAAAGTACATTCGATTTCCCTTTTTCAGTGATTTTAAGAAAATCAGATTCAACTGCAAAAGAGTTTCCTGTTCAAAATAAACTTAAGAATAATATTACTCGTTGTTCTAATGATCTTTGTCCACAAGAAGAACGGATGATTCTTGTGGAAAGAGAAACTGGAATACCCTATCTTCTATCTGGAGCAACAATGAGTGTTTTCCCAAAGTCAGAAGCGAAGAGAGAGGAGATTGAACCCTTCAACGATGGCTTTGATCTCGTTCAACTTAACGGTTCAGTTGTTCCAGTTCATGGTTGGATTACTCAAAAGTTGGACTTTGGCTTGGGAAGATATTTTTTTTGGAAATTTGCCTTAATAAATATCGAGAGGCCTATGCTTGCGAACGATTTTCTTCATTATTATGACTTTACAGTATCGTACAAAGGTAGAAGCATTTTCGATAATGTAACTTCAAAAACTGTTGTTGGTTCAACTGAATTTTGCGAATGCCAAGCGAGACATTTTTGGCCAGATATTTCTTCTATGGGAAAAAAATCGAAGCCTCGAATACAGCGCCGAATTATAGAAGATATTGTAGAAGATAATTTACCGGAAGTAGATGATTATTTGAATGAAGAAGTTTTCACACCAGGTATGGAAAAGTAAAATTGGTATTTCCCAATTATAATAGAGCAGCTAGAATACTCTACATTTTGAATTTGTCAAATTTAATTTGAAATCAAATTTTAGATTTAAAATATTAAAAATTCGTTTTTTTTTTTCAGGTACAGTTGAAACTTTAGATGATTGATAACAAGATATCAGAATTTATGTCAACATGATCTGCAACTTCTGTAAAAAAAAATAGAAATCGAATTCTGCAAGTTAAATTTTTTTATGGAGTTTTGTGTATAAAAATTCTGTTATATGTTATTTCATCTGATGAAAAGTTGTTTTTTTTCTGTTTACTTAAATGTTAATTTCTATTGTTGAATTAATTGTTTAATTTAAACATTGTCTAAACAACTTTAACTTTTCGGAATTGGCAAAATATTGTTCTAAGTGAGTGTTATTTTTTTAACTTTCTTTTTTAGAATTATTTATAATGCATGCTGTACAACACTCTTTTTTGTTATCTATCGACTTTTTTGTGATTAATTAAGTAATGTTTTGCAATAAATTAATTTAAATTGTTCATTGAAATCAGTTATATTTTTATTTTCTCATTTAGAGATATGATTCCCTAATACAAAATCCTAATACAATCCCTTTTTTTGGATATTTAATTAATATATATGTTTTTTCAATATCTACTTAATAACAAGGGTTTTGAGATTAAATAATTAATAATTAAATAAACTATTAATAATAAACACCGTTTCGCCAAATGCTTTTAAATTCCGGAAGTTACCGCCATTTTTGTTTCGATCGTTTTTCGAAAAAACTCGATAATGCGCGATTCGATCTTCCTTTGTTGTTTCCACCACATTTGGCAGTGTTGCTAGATCAGGGTTTTTCCCACTAGATTTAGGGTTTTTTTGATACTTCAGTGGGAATTTTAGTGGGACAAATCCTTCAGTGGGAAATTTAGTGGTTATTTTTTCCTTCGGGGTTTTTTTTAGTGGTTTTCATGAAAAATCTGAAAAATACAAATACATATATTTAGATCGACTAATTTCGATCGACTAAATTTTATATTTCAATAACCATATTAGCCCTTGACCCTTTTAATGTCAAAAATATATTTTCTCAATATTAAGAAAGCAAATATATTCAGCAACATAATATAATTTAACCTTTTAAACAAATTTTTTAAATTTATTTTGAGCTGCGAAGGGGAAATATTAACATCAGAATGAGAACGAGAATATAATAGAGTATATTATCGACCATTGTATATTTTACAATTTTTCACGTAAATTTATTTTAATAAATGTTAAAACGTAATTATTTATTTATATTTTATAATTAGATTGTATATTATATTTGAAGATCGAAAATTCACATATATTCTCCGAAAGGAGAATATTCTCGGTAATATTCTCGAGAATTTTACATCTTTAAATTGAGTGGGAAATTTTTTCTTTTAGTGGGAAATCAGGCTCCATTTGGTGGGAAACCACTGATCAGTGGGGGAATCCGCTTCAGTCATCTGGCAACACTGACATTTGGCGCGTTCAGATTTCCCTCCGGGTGCACCTCGGGTACTGCGTCCTTTTCTAACATATTGAAATTTCGACTTGTAAGAAAAGGACGCAGCACCCGGGCGGGAAATCTGAACGCGCCAATTCGACATTCACTCACACTCACTCACTTCAGCAATCACTGCAATCAGCTTCCTTTTTCGCTTGATTTTTTCTTTAACGTTTAACGCCATTTTGAATTGTTGATGCGTTGGTTGGTGTTTTAAATTGTCGATATTTTTTGCATATTATTGCTGTGAATATTCATTAAAAAGTTAACCGTTCGTTGTGAAAAAAGCAAAAAAATGGAGGGCTCTCGTCCCAAGAATCGAATAAAGAAGAATAAGGCACGAAAACCAAAAAAACAATTAACAGTCCAAACAAATCGATGTCCCAAGCCACATCGCTTTGTCATCACCGACAAAAAAACGAATATGCAATTTCTTATTGCTCCCGATGCTGAAGTAAGTCTTTTTCCTAAATTTATAGTATCGGAAAGTCCCCAGGAAGTTGGTCAAAGCTATGTTCTTGTCAACAATTCCGGTTCGATTGTCCATACTTTTGGTCACATTACTCGAGAAATCGATTTTGGATTAGGAAAATCCTTCTCTTGGCAGTTCACGCTCGTAAATTTACAGAAACCAGTAATCGGAAGCGACTTTTTATCTCATTATCGTCTCAAATTTAATTTTGAGAAAATGTGTCTTGAAAATCCCGAAACAGGACTTCAAACTGCGAACGTTCCGACTGTGGCTTGCGAATGCCACAGAGATGAGTTTTGTCATGATGGCTGGCCTTCGGTAACCGCAATTTTCAAAAGATCTCTGAAACACCGAAATCACGTCACTGACAAAAATTCAAAAATCCCATTTCTTATTGACTACGCAGCAGAAATTAGCATTTTTCCGAAATCAAAATTAAACGGAAATACTCTGGAACCTTTTGATGGTTCTTTTGAACTTCATGGACTTGGAGACGATGTTACTCAGGTTCTAGGTTGGACAAGTCGAAAATTGGATTTTGGAACAGGTCGAGAATTCACATGGAAATTTGCAGTCGTCAATTTTGAAATGCCAATAATTGGCCGTGATTTTCTACATGAATTTGGACTTGAACAAAAATTAAAATTTGGATATTTGAGACTTTGGGATCGTCAAACGAATCGTTCAACTTCTGCACCAACTGGTCCTTGTGAATGTGGAAATCGCAGGAGTGGTTTGCATAAATCTATTGTCTTAAAAAAATCATCGATTTTCAAGCCTGAAAATTATCAAGGAGCCAAGTCTAATCTTAAAGGAAATTTCGTATCAATTGATATGAAGACTCAAACTTCGAGTCAAAATTCTATATCTTCAAGACAAAATTCTAAGACTTTTGATCAGCATCCTGGACCTTCCAGGCAAAATTATCAAAATCCTAGAAATCATAAAAATTATATGATTTCTAATCAGAGTGCTAGAAACTATCAAAATTCTAGATTCCTTCACAATAATAGACCATTCAGAAGGTATTATAAGACCCGCAAGCCTGAAACAACTAAAGAAGTCGATTTTAAATCTAGGAAAGCAAGAGAGGAAAACGATACAAGTGCAGAAGGGACAAATTTTTCGAAGACTGTTGAATCTGGTGTAAATCATCGTCTTCATGTCGATGATAAAAACTCGCATTTGCCATTTTTAATAGGCATTGCAGCCGAAATTAGCGTTTTCCCGAAATCTGAGCTGAAAGAGGAAGAGGATTTGGAACCTTTTGATGGTTCCTTCGAACTCAAAGGACATAACAGAGAAGTCGTACCAATCCTAGGATGGACGATCCGGACACTAGACATCGGCTTGACAAGAAACTTCACCTGGAAGTTTGCAGTCCTTGATATTGAGAAGCCAATTCTTGGCCAGGATTTTATACTTCACTATGGCCTCATAGTTGGCACTCAAGGTATCGTTGATCCCACAACAAATTTGGCAACTCCGCCTCCGTCCGGATTTTGTGATTGTGGAAAACCTGACGATGGATGGCCACGTACTTCATATTCAAAGAAAAAACCTATTTCTGATAAATTTAAGTCCAAATTTGAAAAAGACGAAACTGGATCAACCGAAAAAGAAGTTGGAACATTAAATGAAGAATCTAGAAAAGATTCTCCAACGCCTGAAAAGGAGTCTGATGATTTTAGAGGATCTAGAGATCCTGATAAACATTCTTCACCTGCAAGGAACGAAGGACTTGAAAAAAAAACCGATTCTTCGAAGGAAGAAGTTGGATCATTAAACGAAGAATCTAGAAAATATTCTCCAACGTCTGTAAAGGTCTCTAATGATTTAAGAGGATCTAGAGAGCCTAACAAAGATTCTTCATCTACAAAGGGCGAAGGACCTAAAAAAAGGACCGATTCTTCGAAGGAGGAAATTAGATCATTAAACGAAGAATCTAGAAAAGATTTTCCAACGCCTGTAAAGGACTCTGATGATTTTAAAGATTCTAGAGAACCTGATGAAGATTCTTCGCCTTCAAAGGATAAAGGACTTGCGGAAAAGACTCATTCTTCAAAGGAGGAAATTGAAACATTACGCGAAGAATTCAAAAATGATTCTCCAACGCCTGAAAAGGAGTCTGATGATTTTAGAGGATCTAGAGAGCCTGATAAAGATTCTTCACCTGCAAAGAATGAAGGACTTGAAAAAAAGACCGATTCTTCGAAGGAGGAAATTGGGTCATTAAAAGAAGAATCTAGAGAAGATTTTCCAACGCCTGAAAAGGACTCTGATGATTTTAAAGAATCTAAAGAACCTGAGGAAGATTCTTCACCTGCAAAGAACGAAGGACTTGCAGAAAAGACTGATTCTTCAAAGGAAGAAATTGAATCATTAAACAAAGAATCTAGAAAATATTCTCCAACGTCTGAAATGGTCTCTGATGATTTAAGAGAATCTAAAGAGCCTAACAAAGATTCTTCATCTACAAAGGGCGAAGGACCTAAAAAAAAGACAGATTCTTTGAAGGAGGAAATTGGATCATTAAACGAAGAATCTAGAAAAGATTTTCCAACGCCTGAAAAGGACTCTGATGATTTAGGAGAATCTAGAGAACCTGCGGAAGATTCTTCACCTGCAAAAAACGAAGGACTTGCGGAAAAGACTGATTCTTCGAAGGAGGAAATTGAAACATTACGCGAAGAATTCAAAAATGATTCTCGAACGCCTGAAAAAGACTCTTATGATTTTAGAGGATCTAGAGAGCCTAACAAAGATTCTTCATCTATAAAGGGCGAAGGACCTGAAAAAAAGACAGACTCTTTGAAGGAGGAAATTGGGTCATTAAAAGAAGAATCTAGAGAAGATTTTCCAACGCCTGAAAAGGACTCTGATGATTTTAAAGATTCTAGAGAACCTGATGAAGATTCTTCACCTTCAAAGGACGAAGGACTTGCGGAAAAGACTCATTCTTCAAAGGAGGAAATTGAAACATTACGCGAAGAATTCAAAAATGATTCTCGAACGCCTGAAAAAGACTCTTATGATTTTAGAGGATATAGAGAGCCTAACAAAGATTCTTCATCTACAAAGGGCGAAGGACCTGAAAAAAAGACAGATTCTTTGAAGGAGGAAATTGGATCATTAAACGAAGACTCTGATGATTTTAAAGAATCTAGAGAATCTGCGGAAGATTCTTCACCTGCAAAGAACGAAGGACTTGCGGAAAAGACTGATTCTTCAAAGGAAGAAATTGAATCATTAAACGAAGAATCTAGAAAATATTTTCCAACGTCTGAAAAGGACTCTGATGATTTAAGAGGATCTAGAGAGCCTAACAAAGATTCTTCATCTACAAAGGGCGAAGGACCTGAAAAAGAGACCGATTCTTCAAAGGAGGAAATTGGATCGTTAAACGAAGAATCTAGAAAAAATTCTCCAACGCCTGAAAAGGACTCTGATGATTTAGGAGGATCTAGAGAGCCTAACAAAAATTCTTCACTTGCAAAGGACGAAGGACTTGCGAAAAAGACCCATTCTTCAACGGAGGAAATAGTTGATGTTTTACATCGTTTTCACGTTGACGATAAAAATTCAAATCTTCCATTTCTAATAGGTAAGAATACAATTTTTTACAAAGCTATTAACTTTAATACAACTAAACAGTTTAAATAATAAATGTATTGAACATTTTTTAATTAAAAACGTTGAAAGTTGGAAGAATACTTGATGATTTTGAATTGAGAACGTATAAATCTGGATTTTGACTGCAATTACTATATTTTTGCTATTTTTGCAAATCATACTTGCGTATAATTCAAAATTTAAACATATAAATTCAAGATATTCTAAAACTACAGGATTATATTTACTCAGGTACTGAAGCCGAAGTAAGCGTTTTCCCAAAATCAGAAGTTGAAGTAGAAAATTTGGAACCTTTCGATGATTCCTTTAAACTCAAAGGAGCTTTCGAAGAAGATGTTACTATTTTAGGATGGACAACTCGGACTTTAGATATTGGATTGACAAGAGAGTTCACCTGGAAGTTTGCAGTAATTGATATCTGCAAGCCAATCATTGGCAACGATTTTATAAGACATTATGGCTTTGCGATTGAAAGTCAAATTCTTATTGATCCAGAAACAAAGATGGTAACTCCGCCTCCTTCAGGCCCTTGTGACTGTGGAAAATTTTCCGATGGATGGCCAAGTTCATCTGTCTTAATAAAGAAATCAATTGCTATTCCATACAGGTTTGCAACTGAAATAGAAAATGTGGAAAACTTAGAAGAAGAATCTAATACTTGCAATACTACAGATAATAATAAATTAGAAAAAGAATTGGTCTCTTATGAAATGAAACATCGTTTCCACGTGATAGATAAGAATTCTCAAACGCTATTTTTTGTCTCTAAAATAGCACAAGTAAGTCTCTATCCAAGGTCTCTGATTCAAAGTCGCTCAATGGAAGTTTCTATAGGTTCAGAGACTATTGATTGCATCAGGTTAATCCTTCCAGTTTATGGATGGGTAACTCTAAAAGTTGATTTTGGATTAGAGAGAGAATTCAAATGGAAGTTTGCAGTTGTCGATACTATCTGGCCAATTATTGGGATTGATTTTCTTAAGAACTTCGGTCTTCAAATTGATTATAGTATGGAATATCCTAGACTTTTAGATCCAAAGACGAACCTGGAAACGTCAGAATTCACAGGATCTTGTAACTGTAAATTCTCTTCGAATTTTCCGATTTTGACGGCTTTGAGAAAATTAGATTCAGATCTCGAAAGGATTCCTGTTCAGGAGAAACTTGAAATTATAAATATTGGTTCTTGTTTGACTAGCCAATGTCTACAAAAAAACCGGTTGATTGTTGTTGAAAAGGAAACTGACATGCCGTATCTCATCTGTAGATCTGCAGTGAGTGTTTTTCCCAAATCAAGAGTAAAGGATGAAGAAATTGAGCCTTTCGAAGACTCCTTCGATATTGTCAACGTCTTCGGTTCAGTCGTCCCAATTTATGGTTGGATTACACGAAAACTGGATTTCGGATTAGGAAGATACTTCATATGGAAGTTCCCTGTACTAAATATCTGTGCGCCGATTGTTTCAAATGATTTTCTAAATCATTATGGCCTTACTTTCTTGGAGCCTTGGAGCATTTTTGATTGTGTGACTGCGAAGACTATAATGGGTTCAGATGGATGGTGCGAATGCCAAGGTTTTGATTGGTCAGATCCTCCATATATGAATAAGAGACCTAAGGTGAAGATAGGTAAGCCATCTTCTGATTTGCTTGAAGAAAGCAACACACATTAAGTTTAGTTTTCAAGAAGCTTTTATGTTAGGAAAGAAATATTTTGTTATTGCAAAAAGTTTGTCATCACTTGATTTTATTTTAAATATGTATGTTTCAGTTCGAAATTATTGAAATTATCACAATCATAATTAAAAATGATTTTAAAAACTCACAATTTTTTTAAATATATTGAATTTCTTTACTTTCAGGTCCACATGGAAGTTCCAATGATGATTAGATATCAGGGTGATATCAAAAGACGTACAACTACTGATAGTGGATCCTGCAAATGCAAATTTAATTTCTTTATTTAGTTATATCTATAAGTCTTTTTTTTATTTTACTTCATGTGATGAAAAATATGTGTTTTCATATTTCTATGTACTTAGTTACTTTTGTTGTTTAAATTTCTTATTTCTAATTTGAAAAACAATATTCGCACAAGAATTCCTTGAAAGTTCTTAATTATGACTTGTTCTTTTCTTACTTTAGAATTTAGTCATCTGCGTAATAAATAAATGAAGTTCATATAATTTTTCGCTATAATAATCTAAAACTTTTTCTATACCTTTTGTCCTCTACATTTATAAATATTATCTAATTTCTGGTTAATTGCTTTTATTAGTTCAAGTTTTAAAGAATTTTACTTAACTAAGTATGTATTTGTATTTATTGATGCAAACTATAATTAATTTAAGTAAATCATTAGAAATTTTTTGTAAAGTCTTTTTCCAAATTCGAGCATGTAAATATTTTTTTTTATCTGCAGCCCACTAAATTTGGAACTACCTCAAAAAACACGGCGCAACGGGACATTATTTTTGCACGTCTTTTTGTCTCCAATTTCTGGAAGTCAGCAAAGATCTTTCTACGAATTGCAAAGAGTATGACATAAAGTATTAATTGAATTAATTATTTAAAATTACTTGCACAAAATGCTTAGTACGAATTATTTAATATTTTCCACAGAATAGTTATGCAGTTTTCGTTACAATTAAGATGACACAATTCACTATTCCGGAGCTGAAAGGTTCCAACTTACTTGGAGTTGAGCAGCCCAAAGGAAAAAAGAAAAGATCCTTTATACAGCCTCTTTCGCATTTAAAAAACACAGTTACGTTCACGATTATGACGGACAGTATAGATCTTCCAACATCTAATATGCCCATGGAATTCATACCCAGCATTAAGTAATAAATTTTTAGTAAAAATTTACAAATTCATTATTTAAATATGATTTTTTTATTTAAAAATTTATTTTCAGACGGACTCGAGATCGAAAGTATCTTCCAATAATCAATTACAATTTTCTGCAAACTCGTCTGAGTCACTTGGTCCCAATCACGTCGGATTTAGAATCTGCAAATGTTACGGTTTCGTATTCTCCAATATCAGTCGGGAAATTAAGACTGATTTTGCACGTTCAAGCTGCGATGCAAGGATTGAAAACTTTTGGATTTTCAGACAAGGATGTTGACGAAGTCAAAGGGATTTTGGCGGACACGAACTTATATTTATTAGCAGGAACTGTCTTCATTGCGTCGATGCATGTAAGTCATATTTATAATTAATTCTATAACAATAAATTAAAGAGTAGTTTTCTAAAGGGTAAATTTTGTTACAGCTTTTATTTGACTTCCTTGCTTTCAAAAACGACGTCAATTTTTGGCGGAGTAAAAATAATCTTGCTGGTCTCAGCATCCAAACTGTTCTATGGCGTGCCTTCAGTCAGACAATAATATTTTTTTATCTTCTCGAGGAAGGCTCTTCACTGCTCATCCTAGTTCCTGCAGGAATTGGTACCATTATAGAGGTAATAATCACAATTATTAATTTATAATAATTGAGCTTAAAATTGACGAAATTTTTGTTTTTCAGTTGTGGAAGTCCAAAAAGATTTTAAAAGCAGAAATCGTGAGAGGAGAGGGATTTCTACCAAGGATAAAATTCAACTGGAGCAAGTGTAGTTTATTGGAAGCAAAATCTCGAGAGTTCGATGCAGAAAGCATGAGATATCTTACTTATTTATTGTGTCCACTGATTTTTGTTGGTGCTGTTTATTCTTTAGTCTACCAAGCTCATAAAAGGTATAAATAATAATTTTTAAGATCGAACTGATAAAGTAAGTGATAAAGAATATTATTTAATTGTCTCTTTTTATTTATATCCATTTGTATTATTTATTCCAGCTGGTACTCCTGGTGTATAAACTCACTCGTGAATGGAGTTTACGCCTTCGGATTTCTCTTCATGTTGCCCCAACTCTTCTTAAATTATAAATTAAAATCAGTCGCACATTTGCCGTGGAGGGCTTTTATGTACAAAGCATTCAACACTTTCATCGATGATGTCTTCGCATTTATAATCACGATGCCAATGGCACACAGGGTTGCCTGCTTCAGAGACGACGCCGTTTTTCTTGTTTACCTGTACCAGCGATGGTAATTTTTAATCAGATTTTCATTTATGATTTTTCCACAGTTTAAATCAGTTAGAGTTTAGTAATTCAACGTTTTTATTTAATTTCCAGTTTGTGTCATACAAGCGGACTCAAGACCGTAGCTAGAAATCGTGTGTCTTTCTTAAAATTTAAATCAGAAGACGTTTTCTTATTTTGTTTGCCTGGCAGTTTATAACAGGTCTTCAACCAAATAGGGGGGATTTGTCCCCCTATTTGTCTTTTCTTTTCCAAGCATTGAAGAAAGACACACGATTTCTGGCTACGGCCTTGAGCGGAATTATAAGAATTTATAAAATGCTGATTAAACATTTAATAGAATTAATTGCTTTAATTGAATTAGTTGCTTTAAAATTCGAATGCTTTGGAATAATTTATTTTAATTATTTGAAGTTGTATGTCTTTATATATAT
>CAJFCO010000089.1:70284-86767 GCA_904066015.1 Synergus gifuensis
ATATATATATATATATATTAATAACGACTTCAAAATTTAACCTGCACTAATATTTCTATTTCAAATATTTAATTTTTAATTCGAATTATTTCTAGGCTATATCCAGTGGATAAATCACGCACAGATTCTGTGACAATAGATGAAGAACCCATTAGCGCCAGCAAATCGACAAAAAAAATTCAGTAACTCGAGATACATAAGTACAAATCATTTTGCATTGTAAATTGATCTGCACAATTTTGTTATTGATTGCAAGGTTGTGGTTTGAGAGTTTGGAAAAAGTATTGTACGAATTAAGTGTGTATGAAGTACATCACAATTTTACATGTTGAAGATTAATTAATAAAATAAGTTGTTTATTAGAAAAGAATTTTTTCAAGAAAACCATTTTTATTTATTTTATTTATTTTATTAACAAATTTTAAATTTGTGTCAGATTCTGAATATTAAAAGGGTACTTTAATTATTTCTGGTAAAATTTAATTTCTGGTTAAAATTCTCTGGAAATACGGAGGTATCTTCCTTCGCAACTCACGGTAAATTAGATAGAAAGATCCACATATATTTTTAGTCTTCATTGGAATTATTACGCATCACCCTTTAATTTAAGAAAAAAAAAGTTTGGTTGAAAACCTGTTATAAACTGCCAGGCAAACAAAATAAGAAAACGTCTTCTGATTAAAATTTTTCTGTCAAAAGTGATCGGGTATTTAAAAGAAACTGAAATAAATTAACGTAATTAAATGAATTAATATAAAGCTGTAATTCTTTGTAGAAAAATTAATATCATTTACAGAAAATTGAGGACCATAAATTTGAATTAATATGAAGTTCCAACGAACCTTATACAAAGCGTGTCTTCGATTTTAATATGCCTGCATATCCATATATTAGTTACATAATGTCTTTTCGCTAGCTGTGGGACACGGAACACACGGAACAATGTAACATTATAAGTTAGATACCTAAACTATAATCATGAAATCTACGCCTCTGAATTCTTGCAATGAAAGTTAATAGCGCAAAATAATATATTAATAGTAAATATTAAAAATAAATATAATAGTGATACTAATCAAAAATTTGATTAAATTCAATTGTTAAATATAGTTTTAAACAAATAATATGCAATAAAAAAATCTCCAAAACATCGGTGGATCAAAATTAATTAAATTCATATTAATATAAAAGTTCGGACTCGTATCAAAGGTCTATCTATTCATTAATCAGTGCGGAGATAATTTTAATCGAAGATTGAAAGTGTGATACAATATCATAAAATTTTTAAGATAGTCAGCTTCATTTTGAACATTAGAAGACTTTTAATGATCTCGTGAAATCTATATGAAGGAGAAATAAAAAATAATAACAAGATGGAAATTTCTATTTGTGCTCAACTTCCTATCCTTATGGTGTGTGCTGGTTTGATTTATTTTTCAATGAGGAAAAAAATAGATAAAGGAACCGAAAATTCAGGTATCGATCAATATTTTTGAAAATTATCCTTTTGTGAAATTTTTGTTATTCTAACAAGTACCGGTTTTGTATTTTTTGAATTATTTGAATTAGGTTTTACGGGATGGTTTTCGAAAATTAAATTCTGGTGGTCTAATCGACGAAGGACAAGAATTGATGAATATCTTCAAGAAAAAAAATTCCACAAGTTGATGAAAATTGACAATGTAAAAAGTCAAGGAGAATTAGAAAAATTGCTCAGTGAAAAGGAGGTATGTCTCGAATCAATTCAAAACTGAATTTTATTTATGTCTATTTGTATTTTGTAATATTTTAAATTGTTTGCAGGTTTCAGACACTGTTTTCTTTTATGGAAATGACCAAAAAGGAAATTCATTATTCATAAAACTTTTTAAAAAAGGCAATGAGAAGGAACTGCTCTTGTTTTTAAATCTTTCTGATGGACGAACCTATGAACTTCCAGGTATTTTGAGAAAATATGATTTAAGTAATATTTTATTGATAGAAATTTAATTCTGCTTTATGATTTATGGATAGAGCATCCAAGTACGACAACTTTCGAATTTAATAAGCAAAGTTGGTCCATTGGTGGCCTGAAAATTTCGGTATTGGAACCTTTGAAACGATTTCGTATCACATTTAATGGTTTACTAAGAAATGGAATTAGACAAAAGACCACTGAAGATATGGGAAAAATTGAACATGTTCGTTTTAACTTCATGTAAGAACAAGATATTTATTTGATTATTACATATATTATATGTATTTAAAAAATTATTATTCCTCCTATATTGACTTTTTTAGATTCATTGCGAACTCTGTACCCTTAATAAATACAGATTTTTGGAGAGAGGATCTCAATAAGGAGTTTTCATCTAATTTGTTAAGTCAAATGTAAATGATATTTTTAGAATAATAATCTTAGGAGTATTAATTTTCTGGATTAAATAATATTTTTTTTTTTTTGCAGAAAATCTTTGGAGCCAAATAGATTCGATCAATGGGGATCTCTTATAGGTCAACTTATTTTTGAGGATTCGTCCACCAATGATTTTTTTTTGAGAGGATTGCGTCAAAGAGAATGGAGCAGTAAAGTGGATTCAGATTTTGATATGATAATCAGTCTTTTTGGAACAAGTAAAGGACTTACATTTTATTTGAATATCGGAAAATTGAAAGATTGCTCACAAGAGTAAGTTTCATAAAATTTATACTGAAAATGAAATAACTAATTTAATTAATTATTATTAATTTAATTTAACGTTGTATTTCAGAGTCAAATTTGGTCATTTCAAAATAATCGATGGCTCTATACATGCTGTGAATTGGATAGATTTTAACTCTGAAGCTTTTGTAAATCCAAATGAAGGAAATTCTGAAACCATTAAATTCAAAGGTTCGTTTTTAATTATATTAAAAGTGTTATTTATAAAATCAATCTCTTATATCAATAACTTTTATTTTAGGTGGAGAAAAAACATTTGAATTCGCTACAATGTTTCAAAAAGAACCAAAGCGAATTTTGCATCGGGGTGAAGATTTAATCGATAAATATGTAATTTACGAAATCAAGTTTCAAAAAAATAAGAATGAAGGTTGAAACTCCTCTTAATTAATTATTTACAATTATTTTCTGTTGTTATTTAGTTCTATTACTGAAAAATAAATTATTTTCTAGGAATAGGATTGGTGGTAATACGGTATCCTCAAAATAGAAACTTTTCCATGAAAGTTGAGTCAGACTTTTCCAGTTCTTTGGAATCTAATTTAACAAAGGGATCAACAAATTTTGTTGTATCATTTCGAGACGAGGTTTGCCAAAGCGAAGAACTTGTTGGTGGAAAAGGAAGTTCCCTCGCTTTGTTAACTTCAATCGAAACAGCGGAAGTATGCCATTTAAATGAATTGATTTAGAATAAAGATTTTAAATAATGAAATTATTTCTATATTTTCATACATTTAAAATTTTTAATTTGAACATGTTTTTAAATTTTCAGTTTTCTGTTCCACAAGGCTTTTGCATAACAGCTCCTGCACTACAGTATCAAATCGATTCGTTTGAAAATTTGTCACAAGCTATTGATGACCTCGAAAAAATGAACATCAATAAAAAAACTGAGAATTTGAAAAATTATTGTGAAAAGTGAGTGAGTTCTGGTTATTAATAAAGCTTCATCTCGTTTAAAATTGTTTAATAACAAATTGATATTTCAGAATTGTCGCATTATTAGAAAGTACAATTATAATTGCACCAGTGCGAGAAGCGATATTGAAAGCCTTGAACGATTTGGAAGGTTATGAAAAGTTGAGAAATCTGAAGGAAAATTCATTACGATTTGCTGTTAGATCAAGTGCTGTTGGAGAAGATGGTGAAGAAACTTCAGCTGCTGGACAAAATTCTACTTTCTTAGGAATTCAAGATGCAGAAAATATTTTGAAATATGTTGCTTATTGTTGGGCGAGTCTTTACACTTATCAGAGTGTTGAATACAGGTATAAAAACTCTGATCATTTTCATCTTAGAAGTTTATAGGATTTATACTTTTGTAAATTTAGTATTTAAAATTTTTATTATTTTTTTAATAATAGAAGGAAGCAGGGATTGCCTATAAAAGCCTCTATGGGAGTTTGTGTCCAAATAATGGTGAATGCCGAAGTAGCAGGTGTTATGTTCACCAGACATCCAACAACAGGCGACCCAAGAAATATTCTAATTACCTCAAATTATGGACTTGGCGAGGTAATAACACAAATAGTCAAATTTCATTTTCCAAATTATTATTGTTAATTTTTTACTCCAGACGGTAGTTTCTGCAATGGTAGAACCGGACACAATAATTCTTCAAAGAGACTGGAACGACACTTTAAAAGTCAAATGCAGTGAAGTGGGAAAGAAATTTCAAAAGATTGAAATGACTGAAAATTCCGGTACTGCTCTAAATGAACTCACTGAAGAGGAAAGTAGAAGAAGCTCACTTTCAAACCAGGTTGCCTTCAATTTAGCTAAAGTTGGAATACTATTGGAAAATATATTTCAGAGTTCTCGAGATATTGAATGGGCTATTATCGAAGATAAAATATTTTTACTTCAATCTCGTCCTATCACTTCTCTGGATAACTGGACTGATTTTGAGTTAACACACGAGTTGGATTCAGTCGTGCCTGTTGCGGATGATATTCTCTCATTTGCAAATTTGGGCGAAGTTCTTCCTGGAGTCTTATCTCCTTTGACACTCAGCACTATCATTGTTAAAATAAACAATGGAGTTAATGCTTCTTTTAAAAAACCTTCCATTGTTCCCTACTGTGGATATAATATTCATATTTCTTCTATGAGAGCCACCTTGAATTATTTTCAGGTGTATATTTATTTTTTAAACTAAGTATTTTTTAATTGAATAATTTAACTTTTTAACTAGATTTTTCAATTTTTTTAATGGATTTTTTTCAGACAATGCTACCAGTTGTTGAAAAAAAATTGCCTATCGCAACTAAAATAATAGACGTGGCTATTTGTGGTCATGTGATTGCAACGCCTGAAGTTTACGAACAAGCGAGAGAAAGAAATGGTACAGCCGACTCCACAGAATTATTTTTATTGAAATTAGACATGATCCTCGATATTTGGAGTGGTGAAAAAAGATTGCAAGAAATAATTAAAGTTTTTAAAAATATTGAATTAGATCCGAGTCAATTTGATAATTCTCGAGATATTTATCAATCAATTGAGAATTCAATGTCCCAGCTCCAACTGGTAGGTAACTTTTTATGTGAATAAGGTAACTTTTTATGTGTTTATATGAATTTTATATAATTATTGAATTTTTCCAAGGTTGCAGATTGCCACAGTGTATTGTCTAGAATAAGTGTTTTCTGGGAAGTGTTTCTTATTACGGTTCTAATAGAACAGAGCGTTGATTTAAGAGCCGAACATTATTCAGACATTGCTATTTTATTAAGTTCATGTAGCGAAGTAATTAGTGCTGAAGTTCCAGTAGCACTTCGTGAAATCTCGAAGTGTATCAGAGACACTGGAAAGGGTGAAGAATTTTCTCAAATTAATTCTACAAAAGTTGCTGAATGGCTAAAAGAAAATTGCCCAATAGCTGCTGATTTATTAGAGAAGTTTATAAATGACCATGGGCACAGAAGTATTAAAGAAATGGATTTTATTTCTGAAACTTGGAGTATGAAACCTGAAAAACTTTTTTCTGCTATACAGGTGTGAACATTGTCCTATAATCATGTTTAATATTTTATTTTCAAATGACACCTATTTTTAAATATAATTTTCTTTATTTTAGGCAATGGTTAAATCTGCTTCGAATACTACCCATATTCTAAATCTCAATCCAAAAGAGACAATTGCTAAATTAAAAACTCCAAAGAAGAGACTAACCAGATGGATTTTAGAAAAATTTGTGACTCGTTGTAGAAAGGCTGTAGCTCGTCGCGAAAACACGAAATCCATCTTAGCACATACGATACATAAATTCAGATTAAGTTATAGGAAACTCGCCAATCTACTCGTAGCTGAAAATCGTCTTCCAGATGAGAATCTTTTATTTTTTTTAACTCATTACGAGATTGGGCTACTGATTACGAAACCTGATCTGTCATTAGTTCGCAAGTACGTCATTTAAATTTTATTAGTTTTTGAATTATAAAATTATAAATTATAAAATGACAGTATATATTGCTACCATTATTTCTTCATTTATTTTTAGAGCATTTAGAAGGCAAAGACTCTATTCAAAATTGGACAAAGATCAGTATCCGGAATTAAATATAGGAATTCCCAAACCACTTCAACTCTTTAGCGAAAACTTAACTCATCAAACTGGCGCTAAAGTCACAGGATCATCAGTTTATAATGGTACAATTTATGCGAGAGCTTGTGTTATAACAAACTTATCACAAGCTGGAGAAATTCAATGTGGTGATATTTTAATAACTCGAGCAACTGATATTGGCTGGAGTCCTTATTTCCCATTATTGAGTGGTGTGATTACCGAACTAGGGGGATTAATTAGTCATGGTGCTGTAGTAGCAAGGGAATATGGACTTCCTTGTATTGTGGGTGCAGAGGGTGCCACTCGTATTTTCAAAACTGGTAATTAATTATATTTTATAACAGTAATTTTATAGTAATTCATATTTCTATACTTATTTCAATATATTTCTTTTTAATTTAGGTCAGATGGTCTTGCTTAATGCAAACATTGGGACAGTGGAAGCTGTGGAACAAAAGGTTTAAAACTGAATAAGGTCCTCTCCATAGGACGTTCTGGGATCAAGTAAACCAAAAATAAATATAAAATTGCAATTGTTAGGAATAGTTTAATTCAATTTTGCAACAGTTTCACTTTTTCTTGCATATAAAATTGAGAATGAAGAAGTTCTTAAAAATATTTCTCCGTTCAGCATGCATACATTTTTGCCATTTGCTTGAGTTTTACTTTATCAATTTTCCCAGTTGGTGTTTTGGGTAACTTTTCAAGGAATACTAATCCACCTCGAAGTTTTTTAATATCACCAAGAGGCAAGGTTAATTTCAAAAGTTCACACCTTGATACCTACAAAAAATACATCTTTTTTAAATTTTCTTTTCTATTAAACATATTAAAATATCTGCAAAATGATTAATTTTATATTGAAATAAAATAAAAAATTTTGTGATCGCTAAACAAATAAAATAAAAGAACAACCTCTGAATTTTTTATTTTACTGACAAAAGCAATTGGATGTTCATCATCCAATTTATGTGGAACCCCAACTACAGCAGCTTCTAATATTTCAGGATGTTTTAAAAGAGCCATTTCAATTTCTATAGGCGAAATTTGATGTCCCCTGAATTTGATTACTTCCTTTATTCTTTTCACAAAATAAACGTAACCCTTTTCATCATAATATCCTAAATCTCCACTGTGAAACCAGCCTGAAATTAAACAAGTGTTTTTTCAATTTTCTTTTTAAATTTGGAAGAAATTATTTCATGATTACACTATTAAAAAGAAGAAATAGGAATAATACCATCAGAATCGATAGCTTCTTCAGTTGCCTTTGGATTTTGGAAATAACATTTCAGCATTCCTTTTTGTTTCATGCACATTTCACCTTCTTGATTTGGGCCTAATAATTCTCCAGTCTTAATATCTACAAATTTTAATTGTACATCGAGTAGTACTATACCACACGAATCGTAATTAATTTTTTCTTTTTCACCCAATTGAATTGTTACTGCACCTAATTCTGAACATCCTAAAAGAAACAGAAATATATTTTAAAATGCAATCCAAATTGAAGATTATATTTTATGAATATACTAACCATATACTTCATTCAATTCGGCATTTACCAATGCATGATTAATATTCTTGATAACATCTACCCTTAATTTTGAGCCTCCAAAACAGAGATTTTTTATAGAAGATACATCATATTTAGTTAAAATCTGAGATTGGGAAAGGTCGTTCATGAATCCTGTACCCAAAAAGAGTAACGTGACCTTTAGAAAAAAAAATAGGTAAGAATTCAACTCTTATTTGCAAATTTGTATATATCAATTGCAACTGATATTATATTTAACATACGTACTTTATATTTTTCAACAGCTCTACAAAGTTCTTCACCTGTTGGATCACTTATAATAATCCCAGGAGAAACGGTTAATAAATTTCGCATCGTGAACAATATCGCGCTTATCCAATACAGAGAAGCAGGATTCATTGAGGCCATTCCTTCATTTTTTTTAAAGAAAGCAATAAATCTGAAGAAAATATAATAAGCTTTTTCATAGCTATATTGTACCCCTTTCGACAAACCGGTGCTTCCTGAAGAAAATACGACCAAACAATCATCATCGGGATTTACAGGCGTACATACGAATTTTTCAACTTCTTCTGAACTCTGCTCTTTCATGATATCATCGAATGATATCAGTCCAGGTACTTTGCCAAATATTACAATCTTGGTATCACCTTTCTCTTCTCTAACTATCTTTTGAAGCATACTGCTTGCTTTCTCATTCGCAAAGATAATTTTCGGCTTGACAAGATTGAGGAAATATTTTGCTGTCTCTAAAGAAAATATTTGTTACTGCTAGAAGAATCTCTATAAATTTTGATACATTTATGTCGTATGAAGTCAATAGCAATAGCTAATTGTTTATATTAGATATGAACTCACCTGCTGACCAGTCATGATACCAAGGATTTAAATTTAGGCCAAGGTAAAAGACTGCACAGAGCGAGGTCATTAAGGGAATGTTATTCTCAGAACAAATAGCAACAACATCTCCTGATCTAAGACCCTGCTTTTTTAACCAAATTGCACAACGAATACTTTCCTCGGCTAATTTTTCATATGTGGAAGTCTCTCCGGTTTTAGAGTCAATCTATAAAAATATTATATATAAGTACAAATATAAGTTTTTGATTATTGAACTTGATTTTATTAATAAATTTTTCAATCTTACATGTCCTATAAATTTGGGATTTTTCTTCAAATTATCGAATACTATTTGTCCCACATGCTTCTCAATTGGTGGATAATACAATTTACCGCCTTTGATGATTTTATTTTCAATTGTGAACAATGGTGAGTCCTAAAATAAAATGCGACAGGCATATTTTTCTAAATGCTTTAAATTACATAATTAACTTGTTTCTCTATAAAATTAAAAATTTAGTAAATATTCATAAAAATTTTTAATAATAACAAATTGTTGGTATTACTTATAAATTTATATTGGAGGTAGAATAAATGAATAAATATGTATTACCTGTATATTCATGATTATTCTTTTTGGAAATTATATATATGTCACAATATAAGTTATATTTAATATTTGATAGTTTTTCAATAATAAAATTTCAACTGGAACACGTCTTTCATGACTTCTCGCAAAAATTGTAGTACATATAAACTTAATCCAGACAAGATATCTATAATACAACCTTCTATTTAGAAAAATTACTAATCGTTATGACGAAATGATAGATTAAATCCTAAAGTAAATATCAACATGTTAGGTATGGGAGTTTCAAATGCCACGATAAAATCAACTATTTTGTATATAACTTTTCATAAATTATAGCAAAGTTTTTAAATATTAAGGAATAAAATATCACAAAGCTATAATTTAATTATTAAATTAATTCTAATAAAGTGCAATCTTTAATATAGATAGTCTAATAATTTTTTTAAATTTGATTTGCAGAGAATTATAAGATTTCAAAAAAATGTTGAAATATAATAAAAATTGTAGAAAAATTTCATTTCTCAAAAGACGGAAAATTCAAATATTCTCCAATAATTAATAAAATTTACAATCAGATCGTTGAAAAGAGCGACTATAGATTTCCAGAAATTCGGTGAGTGTATTCGAATTTCAAAACATCAAATGAATAGAATTAAAAATTAATCAATATTTAATCGAATCCTTCAAAATTCTGTAATTTTATTTCTAATTCTACGAAAAATCATTTTAGCCATTGACATAGACATAGTATACTTTTCTTGATAAGTATGTATTAATTTATAATATCACCCCTAATAAGAGGCAACCCAACTTGTCATCGTGATCATACAAAATAACTGGTCTGAAATACCGACCGAGTCTTTTACCGGCCTCTCTAGACTCCAGACTTGTCGTCTGTTTTGTTCTCCGCACAAAACGTCAAATTTCATATATCATAAGAACAAAAAGTTGTTTATCAGTGAAAAAAGTAATTTTATGAAAATAAGAGACGTGAAGAATTTTATGCAAGTTCAAAATGCCGCTTCACAGATACACACATGCTGTACTCTGTAGAATTCCACTTTCGTTGGGAACAAAAGGCGAGGTCAATGTAGACGAAGCTCGTTTACAACATTCAACTTTAGCCGAACTTCTTCGTGAATTTGGAATCGATGTCGTCGAAATGCCACCTGATGAAAGTTCGCCGCTTTGTGGTTTCGTAGAAGATGTTGCTGTAATTTGCAACGGAATCGCGCTTATCGCTCGCCCTAACGAAGAATCTCGCATCAAAGAGGTACTTTATTTTGTTATATTTTGCTATTTTTCCAATAATTCACCTGTTTTAAACTTTACTTCAAAGTTTAAACTTCAAAATACAATTAACAAAAATTTCTTGCCTGAATTCGAATAGATAAACGTTTTTTGCTAATTTTTTGGCGATTTAAAATTTAAATAGTTTCGAATTTCTGGTAACTGTCATCAAAGAATGTATTCGTTTAGCTAATAATTATATCCTTAATTGCATGCAAAGAGCAACTTTTACTTTTTATAAAAATTATTACAATTTTATTTAGAGTACACAGTAAAAATGCACTATGGAGTCGGGGATATAAAATATTAGTGATTTCTAGGAGAAATTTACAAAAAAAAGCTTTACGTATTTCGTTCTATTAGTCTTTCGTGTCACCTAATTGAATTAAAACGATGATTGGCCCTGGTGAGATCAAAGCAGATACTTAATGACTCAAATGTCAGTCGAGCTATTCGAATAAAAAACTCGTTGATTCGTAAACGGTTCTAACTATAATAAATGATACGCAATCTCTATTAAAAACGTACTCCAAGAGTATCTAAAAATGAATTTAAAATGCAAATTTAGATTGTTTTCCATTGCCTCTTGGAATATCTGACTTAAATCATGACAATGATTGTAAATCTTATTTTTTATTGTTAATCTTTTTAATATTATATATTTAAATTGAAATTAAACTTTATTAAAAACATAGATACTATTTAAAAATGTTAATTTTTCACGGTAGTTAATAAGTAACTTCAGTAATATTTTTTAGCATTAAAAAATCGCATTTGAATATATTTTTAAAAACTGCTTTCCTATTACAGATTGATTGCGTAAAAGCGGTTCTGAAAAAGGAGTTGGAAATTCCGCTTATAGAAATCGCTGATAAAAGTGCAAGACTCGACGGGGGTGATGTTCTATTTACAGGTAATATGCTTTTCTTGTACACAATGCCGTTATGAAAATTAGCTTCTTGAAAACTATGAAAAATGCAGTAATAATAATCCTGAATTATAGGCCGTGAATTTTTCGTTGGACTATCCGCACATACAAACGAGGCAGGGGCACGTGCAGTTGCTGCTGCTTTCCCAGAATATCCTTGCGTGCCCATTAAGGTCAGTTCCGGTTTACACAAAAACTACATTTGAACACGTACAACACGATCTTAACTTTTTTTTTTAATTTGTTGAAAAATATAAATTAAAAAAATTATTAACTCAATTGTCTAAAAGATATGCTTCGAGCTATGCTATTTTTTTCCATTTTTTGTTACTCTTCAAGTCCTTTTTCCAGACTAAGTTAAATCTCTATTATCTATTTTAGGTCACTGAAACGAAACGTTTGAAAGCTTTAGTTTCGATGGCAGGACCCGACGTAATTTGTGTTGGTGCTGGAAAGGAAGCTCAAGAAGTTTTGAAGGTAAATATCTTTACCTACAGGTTTTTAATCCAAAATAAAAATCATCTTTTACCTATTTTTCAGAGAATTGAAAGAGAAGCGACTTACAACTATCAAACCCTCACAGTTCCAGAAGATACTGCAGCTAACGTACTTTACGTAAACGGAACTCTGATCCATCGATCTGAAGAAGAAATTCCAGAATCAAATAAAGTATTTGCAGAAAGAATTGAATTCCCCACAAGGTCACTTCACATTTCCGAATTAGCTAAAGTCAGTGCAGGGCTCTCTTCCTGTTGTTTGTTAGTCCGCAGACCCCGTCATATTCGCAGCATTTAAATTTAAAATTTATTTCTATAACCAACAAAGAAAACGATAGAATTACCGTGAATTTTAATCTGTTCTCTGCAATTCTAAATGAATCTGCAAAACAGACTATGAAGTTACCAACGATTATTCCTTTAGGCGGATTTCAAAGTTGAAATCAGCACTTTTGTTTCAAAAAATTTATAGCACATCTCTAAAACACAAAAAGGATGGCACAACATATGAGAGAATGAAATGACTGAAGTATTAAAAATCAAGAAGTTTAATATATTTGATATTAATATATCGACAAGAGGGTACCGAGATGAATATTTAATACTATATGAAGACCTTTTACAAGTTTACTAACGACTAACTGCTAATTATGGAAGTTTCAAAGACAATAGATTTATTTGCATCTATTTTTATTTATTTTAGCAAGGTTTTTAATAACTTCATCTTCTTGAGAAAGATGCGAAATACTTGAGCCCTTACAGCAATTAAAATAATTCAGTGACTAGTCGTTGATATCTTAACACGGATTTAAATAGTGTTGCCGTTCTAGAAATTCAGAAAACAATTTTATGATCTTAAAAGATTCGTACTAATGTTGGGGGACAAAGTTTCTCAAAGTGAGGCAGTTTTTAATCTATATAGGAATATATCTCAGAAATAAAATAATAAATAATGTGTGGTGCAGATTATGTACCAAATTTGACTGACATTCAAGTAGATAGAGAAGAATCATTCAAATATCAAAGAAATTATGAGGTTTAAAACTTCACTTTACTAAGTATTACACGTGTTTTGAGAAGCACTTTGTGCTTCGATTGTTGAACGCCAATTTGGAAAATAAGAAGGTGATGGGTTTAAGTATGCTTCTAGTCTATGGAAATGTGTTCAAAGAACGCTACTAATATTAAACCATACGAATAAATCTCAGATAATGCTTTACAGTTTACAGCTCATGCGCCACGATTACGTTTTTAAATTAATAATAATTTTAGCTTTTTACATTCTCATTAGAGAATACATTAGATTTTTTTTATTAACGTTTAAGATTCGAATCTCACTAGACGAGTAGAAAAGTTTGATGCACCTGTTTTAATTGTTATTGAATAATTTGTATGTACAGTCAATTTCATATATGCCTTAACATTTGTCACTAGGATTTTACATTGAATGCGTGCAAAAATCTAGTGACAAATGTTAAGGAATACATGACGAACACTGTACAGTGTTCGTCATGTATGCCTTAACACATGCCTCTCACTCATTCTCGTTTGTTTCAAATTTGAGGGAGTGAGATGCGAATATGAAAAATGTTAAGGCATACATGACGAACAGTGTACATATGACTTACAGATGAAATGTCAGAAAATGTCAGTATTTTTACCTTTTCAACATTTTTTAGCTTTATCATAGTTTTCTTCTCAGATTTTAACTTTTAAAATGATTTGCACAATACTGTAAGCGCATGTGATAAAGAGATCATTTTACGAGATTTTTACTATGTTTTACTATGTGCATTTACATCATTTTAATGTATTGTAAATCACGATTATTTTGCTAACACATTTGCCGATTTCATTATATTGTAAGATTATATTTAGTAAACACTTGTTTTATACATACTTCTTTTCACTCTCTCCAATAATTTTTTAATAAAATATTCTACACCCGAATTAAGTTGTTATGATTTATTAAGTATTAGGTTGAAACTTAAATACTTTTCTACAATTTTTCAATTTTAAATGTTTTTAATGCAACTGTAAAGAATATATACAAGTTCTGATGTATTTTTATGTATAAAAGAATTAGTATTTTTTTCGCAAGGTATAGACAAGCTTACAGAAAAGCTATAAATTAAATTCACTAGGATTAAACAGAGTAACACCAATCCCAGGCTTTACTATTAACATTTTTTAGAATAGTTTTTAATTGTCCGCCTGATCCGAGATCAAATGTCCTTGGAAATGGAGTTCCTTCAGGTCGAGTGTATAATTTTTGAAGAGTTTGTTCCCATTTCACTGAGCACACTAATTGTTTTAGTAAGCCTCTTCTCACATCTTTTTGGTTGCGGTACTGTTTTACGTTATAATTAGAAAGCACACTCACTCTTGGTTCTTCGATCATTGTATCGTTCAAAACATTTCTGAAGGTTTCGACTGCCGGCTGCATTAGGGAAGTATGAAATGCTCCTGAAACTGGAAGCCTCGTCACTTTGTGCAGACCTAGTTTGGAGCTGTTTTCCTGGACGTAATGTAGTGCTTCATCGTTTCCACCTAATATTTTTGCCTGAGTGTATAAGTAAATGGCGGTCCTAAATATCAGTAGAAAAATTTGTTTATTAAGAATAAGAACATGACGATGTACCAAAAGTTTTAAACTTCGAATATTTTAATTTCTTACCTACAAACTGGCTGCTCGACTCCCAAATCTCTCGCCCAAGATTCGGCATCCTTACAAATTTGGTTAATTTTAGCTTGAGGCCTAGTATAAACAAACAGCATTCCTTGTTTCGATTGTTGAGAAGCTTTCTCCATAGCGTTTGCTCTAACTTTGACAAGCTTAATACCCGACTCGTAATCGATTGCTCCAGAGAAAATCAAGGCAGTCAATTCACCAAGACTGTAGCCTGAAACCGCTCTGCAATTTTCCAAAACTGTCGGTCTTTCCTCAATACATTTTTCTAAAGCAGCTAAAGAAGTAACAACAGTTGCTGGTTGGTTAAATTCAGTCATGTTTAATTTCTTCTGAGGTCCTTCTAAGCATAGTTTTAACAAATCATACTCAAGAATTTCACTTGCTATAGAGTATAATTCTTTTACTCTTGGAAAACGTAAATATTCTTTAACCATCCCGACTTTAAGAACTCCTTGTCCGGGAAATAAAATAACAGAATTATCATTCGGAAGAACCTTCTCTTTTTGTGGTTTTTTTTCCTGGTTCACTGGTGCTGTCTCAGGATAAGGATTTGTCGCCCAATTTGTATTATTCGCTTCATTGAAAGTGGCAGCATCTTCTAAGAGGTTTGCCACATCTGTTCCCCTTAAATCTTCTGGTGTTTTATCATTTTCTGTCACTTTTTCTGAAAAAGTGCGATTTAAATAGTATGCGGGAGACCTAAATGCGAAAGTGAGGTTAGAAACACTTTTATTCAAAAACTTTCGGTGAAACATGATTGTCGATCATAAATGACACATTACTCTTTCAGGAGATTAATTAGATATAGTCAGGTGTAATTTAAGTTTTTAGGGCCTTTTTTAATCAAGATTTCAAAAAAAGAAATAAACGCGTGCTCTTTTTAAGTTTGTAAACCACTTGTATTGGAGTGTGAGTAGATGGAAAATTCTCGGTAATTTAAAATTGGGTAACGTAATAAAGAACGTTACCGTAACTTACGTAATTTAAGAGAATTAACGAGAATTCATGAGAATTAAGGGCATGTGTTACTTACCATATGAGCAAATTTAGATAACCCAGATTTTTTTCTACAATTTTTACATTTTCAAAGAAATTATAGTCAACATCCGTCAAGAACGTGAACACGGACAGATATTGACAAAAATTTTTTTGAAAATGTAATAATTGTAGAAAAAAACCCGGGTTATTTAAACTTGCTCATATGGTAATTAACACATGCCCTTAAGGGCATGTGATACTTTACCATAAGAGCAAATTAGTTATACCAATTATACATTCATAATAATAAATATTTTTAGTAAATAAGAGTATTTTATTATTTTATTAGTATTTCTCTAGCCGATTGCCAATGTGTGCTGCCATTGGTCAAAATTTGGCGCGCGATTCAAATTTCAGCCAACGGCAGAATTTCTCCAACAGAAAGTCAGTGAGCAGTCTCAGGGCCGTCGATAATCCATTACCGTAGCCTGGGGGGGCACCAAAGGGTGGATTTTTCCCCCTAGAAATAAAAAATAAAAAATGATAAAAATTAAAAAAACTAAATTCTCATAAATTCTCGAAAATTGTAAGGTAATTTATTTTAACGTTACCTTCTCGGTAACGTTACCGAGAACGGGAATATTACCTGGGTAATATTACTCACTAAGAACTCTACTACAAACACCGTTGTGAAGTTGGCACCCGAACTATTAAATATCCAAATTTTTTCTTATGAGATCGTTTGGTGGTCGTTTGGTGGCGTTTGGTGGTCAACTTTCGACGTTTGGTGGTCAAAATTCAAAAAGTTATGAGCTTTTCAAATTTGGGGTGCCAACTTCACGCTTGCACCCCACTTTTTA
>CAJFCO010000089.1:92406-117809 GCA_904066015.1 Synergus gifuensis
AGTCTCAGGGCCGTCGATAATCCATGACCGTAGCCAGGGGGGGGCACCAAGGGGGATTGTTCCCCCTCTAAATGAAAAATAAAAAATATTTACACTCTAAAAAATATTATGGTAATTTTACCACAATAAATGATGTGACCAATATTACCAACGTATCATGTACAGAATAAAGTGAAAAAACATGTATTTTGAAGCCTAATAAGTATATCTATATATTGATAATCGATTTTGGGAAATATTATTATATTTAATAATTTTTAACTTTCTCTTTTTAACAATCCATTTTAATTTCTACAGAATTACCTACAAGATTTTAATGAAAACGGCGCGTATTTTTAAATTTTGATTTTACGTTCATAAAGAAACTGTTTGTAAACTTAATTTATAAAATAAAAAAGGGGTTACACAGGAAATAATAAAATATTTTCTCTTAATATTCACATTTTATATCTCAATTTTCAATGTATATTTTACATATGCTTACAGCAATCATCCTGTTTCATTCAGAAGCAATCCAAAGTATCTTGCGATTAAACAATCTCTAAGCTCATTTTTCCTAAAATTCGAAATTCTCGTTCTTAGAGAACGAAATTGTTACAAAGTTCTATATAATTTAGCAGAGTCGAAAATGTTGATAATATTCGCTATTCTTAGTTCTTAAATTTGCATTTACCCTAATAATTTAGTCTTATAATTATCTTCAATCGATTAACTTCTCCTTGATATCTCAAACCCAATTTTATCTGTGATAAATTGATATTATTCCCATTTCAAAAATAATGTTTTCCCTCTACAAGAATTTTCTTTTAAAAATACATAGAATATATTCTATAATTACGGGACGCAAGATTCATTTATAAATAATATTTGATATTTATAAATATAAACACAAAACTGATAGCGGAATTAGTACAAAATTGGAAAACATTTTTGAGTAAAATTTTAGTCACATTTGTGTAAAACGATATTTACAGAATCCGATAAAAAAGTTACTCTATTATATAAGTTAAATCAGGAAGTCCTTTTCGATTAAATACTTATTTTTCTGCGAACTTTGTTCTCCTATATCACTTTGATATTGCAGTTAAATTAATTTAGTTCATTTGCACACCGAGCCCACACTTGAGTCGTCATAATTATTTCTAAGATAATTCCCCCAATTATTTACGGAACTTGAACTTGTGACATTAGGAACCAATCTTTACTTAAAATATGAGCAGAATGATTAATAAAATAAAATAAATGGTAAGTACATTAGATGTTTGTCACCTTCACTGAGATTTAAAAACTTTGACATTTGAATTTAAATTTACGTAACAAGGGATTTTGCAGAACTTTCAAATTTCATAAATTTTCACTCATCATTCCGATTATTATAGAAGAACACACTGGCTGAAATTCTCATAACATTTCAATAACACTACTTCGTTGACAAACGAATTTGTTAGAGAGAAAAAGTAGGACGCAATCACTTAGCTCAAAGGCCAATTTTATTTTAAGGCGAATCTCTTTTACTAAAATCTGACAAATAATTTTTTTAAGAATTCGCAACAAAATATTTTTAATTTAATTTAATTTAATGGAATAGGATTCACAAGTTTTAGAAATTTTGTGCTTAAAATCACACAACCATTTGTTAGGTTTTAAAGTCAGGTTGTTAAATTATAATATGTAAATAATAATATATAAATAATACAATTTCCAACATTTGCAAACATCCACGGAATAATATTAAAATGGAATGTAAATAATAATTGTTCATGACTTTTCAAAGTTTTATAAAAATATAGTAAAATTCTATATTAGCTTATTTATCACTAATATAATTATTTATAAAAAATTCGTGCTTCAATGAATTAGAATTTCATAATATGTATCGTCTTTGTTTTCAAATTCAAAGACCAGTCACTGAATGCAATTACAATGGCACAAGTCATTCTTTTTACATTTGCTCGATTGTATAAAAAAAACACACAAACGACTCAGACCATTGAAATTCTCAGTAATTTTTGCAAGTACCTTTTCATTTGTTAAAAACAATATAAGTAATAATTGAAAATAACTAAAAATAGATTCAATATCAGATGATCCTAAGGGTACTTAAGCCAACAAATAACAAAAATTCAATAAAGCACTAATTACACAAAACAATATCACAGCATCTCATTGCTCTACCGATGCAACACCAAACATTTTTCTTAATATAAATAAAAAGTGTGGTGAAAGCAACACGCGGGAGACCTGATTGACGTTTTTTATAATAATAATTATTGTAGCAATAATTATTATTTCTAGTATAGTTCCTACTATCATAATCTAAATGGAAAAATACAATTCTCTATAAACGCATGGTCCTGGACAAAAACCGACCTATTCACAACCGCAGACCAAAAAGAGTATTGACTTCAATTAAGTCGCGTAGGTAACAATCTTAGACCTTATTATTTAAGTTTAAATATTATTTAAGGATCCTCTAGCATGAGTCGAAAGAATAAAATAATACGAGGATCCATAAACAATTCAACATCGAAGAAAATTAAGTCTTTTTAAGACTCGAAATAGAAATATTTTCATTTTTAATCGATGCAGATTTGAACGTTTTACCTCCTTATTTCGTTGCGCGTTATGTTTACTTTTAATCAAAGATTGAAGACTGGAGAGACTTCTTTCTAGGCAACAAGTTTTAAACACCAGGGATTTTGGAAATTTTCTTTTAATTACCTAAACGAAACAAAACGAAAGCGAAAGGAACCATTTCTTTATACTTTAAAAGGTAAATAGATAAAAAAAAAATATAAAATTTTATTTATTTACTAAATAAAATAAAAATTTAATAACATAATTTGTAACACGAAAACGAATTAGGAAAAGACTTTCGTTTTGTTTTGGTAAAAGTGTTCCTGATCAATATTTTGATATAAAATCCAATTCAAGCACACATGGAACCAGGTTTCTTCTTAACAATGTAGTAACCTATGTTTCCTCGGCCTCTGACTAAAGTCACTTTTTTTTCTTCAGAACTATGATTTGAAACACTACAAGTAATATTCGAGTCACTGATTTTATTCCATGTACTGTACATGTTCGCGGGATTGACTTTGTGAGCCGTGATGACACTTTTTAGCATGCATGGATCTGCTTTTCTGGGTACATAGCTAAAACCCGGATGATTTACGGGTCGTAATTTTGCCCTCTTTGCACACACTCCTGTAATGTAAACGTCCTCGAGATGAAGAATTGGAGTTCTCAAAGCTTCCTTATAAAGTTTCGAGGCCACGTCGAGGCTCATCGCGTAAGCTGTTCCTGATAAATAGTTCGGATAGGTTTTTTCCGAGTACATGTATTTCGGAGTGTACCTGTTTTCAAAAGTTTATTTAATTTGATGTTTTAGTATAAAAAATGGTATAATAAACTAATTAATAATCTAATAATACAACTTTAAACTTATAAGAAAAAATAAATGTCTACTTACCACTTATTTTTCGGATCCAATATCGGCTTGGCGTTGCAAATGAGACATCCGATAAGAGTCCCGTTGCTCTGAGATCTCGCGTTTAGAAGTTCTAAAAGTTTGGGAATATTAATGAACATATCATCGTCAGTTTTCATAAGATACTTGGTGGGTTCACAATTGTTAGAGGCCCATTTGAGGAGCATGACGGACTTCAAGGTCAAATTATTGTACGTGTCTAGAAACCTTTCTTGAATTATATCATTGTACTTTTCATTTTCTTCCACCACGGAATTCTAAAAAATATTTTAAAATTAGCTCGTTAAACATTTATGTCGTTAAACACTCGTGTTAATAAGACATTGACACCTACATTGAGTGTTTCATTATCGCTCTGTCCAAGCAGAAATCCTACTTTAACAGTAGAATTATATAAGACATCCAAATTGTACTTGTTGGCCCAAGTATTCCTGATAGCTTCTCTAGCTTTTTGATTCGCCACAGCAGAACAGACTACAATAAGCAGAAATGGAGGAGGTGTGCAGAGGTCTGAAGGACTGAGAATTGTTGTTTTGTTTTCCGGATGAATGTAGGTACATACGTCACGGGATGTGCTGTAACCCCATCCGCGTAGTTGAGCTGAAAATTAGACAAATACTTGTAAATCGATCATTTTGAATTCTGAACTGCCGTCATGTATTAAAAAACTAAGCTTTCTGGTTTATTTCTATTATTTACAAACCCTAGGATTAATATGCCAGGTGCAATTTTGCCTAACTTTCGCATATAAAAAGTTTTTGAGGATGCAAGTGTGAAGATAATTTCAAAATTGCTGGCACTTTACATGAAATTTGAATACTTTTGAAGCATGCCAAGAAATAAAATTTAAAAAGTGATCAAATTAAATATGCCTGAAAATTGTTCGCATATAAAATTAAGAAGCACCCACGACTGTTTTTCCCGTTACCGGTAAAAATTAACGCGTTACAGTTATCGTTACTCAAAATAAGTAACGATAAAAGTAACGTCATTAAAAGTAACACGTTACTCCCAAAAATTGACCCACATACCTTTATACAGTTTTAATTTTCTATTTTTGCTCTAAGCACAAGACCAAGTCCTAAATATAGGAATAAAATGCACTATAGTGTTAGTAATATTCTCTTCACAAAGATTCGTTAAATCTAAGGATTTTCTATAACTAATAAAACATTTCAAGTCTCCAATTTGAAGTGCATGTTTTTCAAATTCGTACCTGCTACGTGCTAAAACTTTGTATAATTATGCATTAAAGTTAGTATAAGTGAATAAAGCAGTGTGTTTAGATGCGTACCTATAGAGGCTACGAAGTGCGTGCCACTCTGAGGTCCTGGGGTTGGAGTCTCACCTAAGAGAGGACTTTGGACCGAATGATATGCTGGAACGTATAAAAGACCTAGTGCAGCTAGAATTATAAATCCAAAGGCTAATCGCCTTAAAAAAGAACATTTTCCCTTGTTGGATGCATTAACACTACTGGCTGATGGCAGTTCCATGGGAAGCAATTGCACTCGGTCCATCTGCAAAAAAATAAAAAATCATTATTTCAAAAAGGTATTAAGTAATTAAATGTTGTGAATTAAAAATATATTTCTCAATTATTGGATATCTTTTTTTTTGAAGTGCTCACTTTGGTCGTAAAAAAAATAAAAAAATATTGTTAAAAAAAAACAAACAATTTTTTTACAGTTTTATTAGATGTAGATAATAACATATAAAAAATTTGAAATGATTGGATTTTATTTTCTTATAGAAAAAAAATCGCAAATACAGCTTTAAAAAATGTGTGAATTTCCTGAAGGAGCGCTTCAAACAATGTTAAAACATAGATAATCCAGTTAAATCTAATCCTATTTTGGATTTTTTTGTAATTAAAAAGTTGAATTAAATACGTTATAACAACGTAAAAAATCCATCAACAAAAAATTTATTGGTAATATGTTCTTTCCACCTGACGATAAAATTGTTGAACGAAATAAAAAAGGAAAATAATTACCTACCTTTCGTGCGTAAGACATTTACATCGCCATTTACCACATTTTTAAACAACAATCAGTGGATGATATTATTAAGCGGAAAACCCGATAATCCATTGAAAATTACATAAATGTCAAACTGACAGTCGTTCATTGCCTGCGTCGCCATTTTTAAGTCTGGGAAAAAAATCTGTTGGCACCAGTGATGCAACGAAGAATATTTAAAGGCTGTTTCACACCTTTAGTTTGCTTACTTTTTTTAGATGTCTTCTCGATCCAAGATAAGTAAACCAAATTGAAAAATAATAATGCAATTAATGAAAAAAAGTAAAGATGAGTAAAAAGTCTTTATGAAATTTTCAATTTTGTATTGTCATTTTATTCACTGCAAATTCTCTGTTTCTTGGCATTTCAAAAATTTCCGCGAAATGTAACCAATAAGGTGCGCTGTCCTAGGTTGTCCGACGTGTGCGATGCGCCTTACAAAAATGGCGGATTATTTACAACATTATTTTGCGTGTGTACTGTGCACAAGTCGTGTATGCTCGATCTCGATTTAGTCGATTTGGTCATGATTGTGAACAGTGATTATGTATGCCCGCGTCGTGAAATTCACGAGTGTTGAGACACACGAAAAAAACAACAAATAATTTGACTCTCGCCTTGTTTACGTGCATGGTGGACCTACACCTTTTCTTGTTTTTCGGAAATCAAGTGGCCTGACAACACCTGACAAACTGACATCTCTATCCAGTCTAAAATGTTAGTGTATAAAAGGTTTAAAAAATGTCCGACTTCATAGCACGTTAGAAACTATAGAAGGTCGCGGTTTATGCCTATTTCTCCAAATTTCTAACCCTCAATAATTTCCTCTAATGAAGATTGTATAGTTCCTCTTTTAATTTTTGAAAGTATAGCACTTACATTCACCCGCGTACTTTATCAGAAGAAAGCATAATTCGATCCCTAGCCGAAACAACGTTTGGCGTTTCGTTAAATTGCAGTTTATTATTAAATTATAGATCGTCTTTAGATTGCAGTTCTTTTATTCTTATTTTATAGCAATCTATAATTTATATATAATAACCAGATGAAGAAAAGAGTTTGTGGTACACCACGATATTAGATTATTGAAGTTATTTACTTTCACATTTCTGCTTTGTTTTTTACAGATCGCCACCCAGAAGGGATTTCGTGAAGGTTAAAAATGAGCTCTCATCATCACCTGAAAATATCCACTGGTGAAGTTGAGCATATTAACCATCTTTCTGAAGATATTGGAGCACTATACATGTCTGACGATTATTCTGACGTGACTTTGGTGGTTGCTGGGCACCGTTTTAACGCTCACAAAGTTATTTTGGCTGCTCGAAGTCAATACTTTCGAGCTTTGTTATTTGGCGGTCTGAAAGAATCAACCCAACAAGAAATCGAACTCAAAGGAACCACTTTGCCGGCCTTCAAGGGCTTGTTGAAATATATTTATACTGGACACATGTCTTTGGTTAACCAACGAGAAGAGGTATATTTTTTCGAGTCAATTTTCCACATTTCGTCAAATTAAAAAGGGTGATTTTTATACGTTTTATTATAAAAATATTTTGTATTAAAGGTAATTCTTGATATCCTGGGATTGGCACATCAGTATGGATTTCTGGAACTAGAAGTCGCTATTTCCGACTACCTCAAAGAGATTCTCAACATTAAAAACGTTTGCGTGGTTTTTGATGCTGCACGACTTTACCAACTCGAATTCTTAACAAAAGTAAGGAATTAGATTTATATTTAGCTTGAAGTTTGCGTGCTTGTAAATATTTCTAAACTAATAATTTAATTAAATTAAAGGTATGTCACGAATATTTAGACAAACATGCCTTGGAGGTAATTCAACACGAAAGCTTTCGACAACTAAGCTTACCAGCCCTGATCAAAATAATTTCCCGTGATTCATTCTATGCCCCGGAAGTCGACATATTCTTAGCTGTTTACGCCTGGGTCAAAGAAAATCCTGGTATAGAAGTGACGGAGTTACTAAGTAAGTTTATGATTAATTAATAAGTTTTATAAAGAGACTCGGTTTAGAAGCAACAATTTAAAGCAGAATAATACTATCAAAATCTGATTATTTCATCGAAAATTAAACGAATTTCTTTTAGGTCAAGTCAGACTTTCCTTAATAACTATTACGGATTTACTAAACGTGGTCAGACCAACTAATTTAGTTTCTCCTGAAGCGATATTAGATGCAATTGCTGCAAATACCCAAACTAAAGACACAGAATTAAACTATCGTGGTTGTTTAATAATCGATGAGAACGTTGCGCAAGCAAAACACGGAGCACAGGTTTTGCAAGGGGAAATGAGAAGTTTTCTCCTTGATGGCGACACTCGTAGTTATGACATGGAACGAGGGTTAGTTATTGTGTTTAATTTCTTTCTTTTTATTGATTTTCTTAGATTAATATAAATTACTGAAAATAATTATATTTCCTAGATATACAAGGCATACCATATCAGACTCACAAGATCATGGCATTCTTATTAAACTGGGCACTCAATGTATACTTAATCACGTTAAAATGTTGTTATGGGATAAAGACGGGCGTTCTTACTCATATTACATAGAGGTGAGTTTCTACTATTAAAAGTAGATTTTATAAAATAAAAATATTTTGTAACTTTAATTTTGATTTTTGAATTAATCAATATTTAAGGTTTCCATGGATCAAAAGAGTTGGGTCAGAGTTATCGATCACACAGAGTATTACTGCAGAAGTTGGCAATACTTGTACTTTGAACCGAGGGTTGCGCTTTATATCCGCCTCGTTGGAACTAACAACACTGTTAATAAGGTTTTCCACGTCGTTAGCTTTGAAGCCTTTTATACTAAGCACATGGAGAAACTTTGCAAGGGATTTGTGGTTCCAACACAAAACATAGCAACGATGGATCGCAGTGCTTGCGTCACACAGGGCGTTAGCAGGTTAAAATTTACTTTAAAAAATTTTTTTTAAAAACCAGAAAATGTTATAAAAGGTTCTAATTTTTTTTTATTTTAATTTTAGATCTCGAAACGCTTTGCTGGATGGAGATATGCTCAATTATGATTGGGACAGCGGATACACGTGTCATCAGCTCAATTCTGGCCTTATTCAGGTTCAACTTGGACAACCTTACATGATTGAATCTATGCGGTAAGCTAATTATAAATCGTTTTTATTGTTGCTAATATTTTCTACTTGATTTCCAGAATGGTTTTTAAAATATTTTTTTAATCTTCACAGCTTACTTTTGTGGGACTGTGATGATCGGTCCTATTCCTATTATGTGGAGGTTTCAGGCGATTCTAGAAATTGGGAAGTTGTTTGCGACAAGACGAGAGAAGCGTGTCAATCTTGGCAGACGATAAGATTCCATTCAGCGCGTCCTGTTGTCTTTATAAATATCGTCGGAACGCGCAACACAGCTAATGAAGTTATTATTTTTTATTTTATTTTGGAGCATTCTTACTTTTTTAATATTTAAAAGGAATAATATTTAAATTTATTTATAATTATTTCAGGTATTCCATTGTGTACATTTCGAATGTCCTGCTCAAATGGAAGACGACAAAAGCGTCGTCAAGTCTCCGGTTCGTCGAGGGAAACAATTACCAGCTGGAGTGGAAGTCAATGCACCTCCATTACCTACTGAAACCGCAACTGAGGCAGTGAACATTGACCACGAAGAAGATTCAACCGACGAGACTGCAGTCGCGGCTGTCGTTTCTTAATTTATTCGGGCATTGTAAATCATAAGCAGAAACGTTAAGACTGTTAAGTAATAACGTTTGTATACGATATTTGCCTTCTTTATGCTAAAACTTTTATGCGTTAAAAATCGTTGATTTATAATCTTGCACATCGAGTTAGAAGGACAGTTAATTTATAAATCTCCGATTTAAAAGCGAGTCAATAGTGACTTGAAGTAAAACGGGTATCAAAGATTAGTGCCATTACTATACTGTATTCATTTTCAGATTAATGAGTACATATTTCACTTGTTAAAACGTTCTCCGTTACTTAATATTTTTTATTCCTCTTTTTCTGTTTTCTCTTTTTTTCTGAATGTATTTATATAATAGTATATACATAAATAGCGCTTTTAAGAGCACACTAAATTAAAATTAATTTACTATGAGATTTATCATTGTACGTAAGGAAAGTTTTGTACACAGTTTTTTTTAAATGCGCAAATTGAATTGTGAGCTGCTTTGATATGAAAGAGAATCGTGGAATTAATAATCAGGAGCGAATTAATATTCTAACTTTGTGATTTTCTCAAGCAAAGTTTAAAAGTTCTATTTGTTGTGCGATTACAAGTTGACAGTTGATTTGGATTTGGGTTTAAGAAACTGAGGAATCAAAGAAAGAGAAAATTGGGTAAAAGCGATCTCAGGGTTTGCATCTAGGTGCTTGACCCTCACAGTTGGGCATTCATTGTTTCGTCCGAGTCGAGCGCTTGCAGTACACCACGTTTCAAGTTTCGAAGACTTGGTGAAGACTAAACAATGGATCCCCAATAATTGTGAGGGCCGAGCAGCTAGATTCGAACCCGAGATCGGTTTTACCCAGAAAATTTTACTCGAACGAAAATTATAAAATTGAAAAATTTGTAATCTTGTAAATATTGATACATTACTTCTAAATTCGTTTTTTAAATCTTGTTTAATATGCCTAGTAGTTTTCTATGATAAATTTTTTAATTATATTTCTCTTATAGAAAAAGTTTGAGATCAAATAAATTAGGATTTCATTAGACTGTTGAAATTCTGTAAACATCGACTTATGGGACCGAAGAAACATTTTCTGAAGAAAAAAAATACTTTTTATGAGTGTAATAAGTAAGAATTAGCTCTTCTCCTTTTTTTTCTTATTCCTCAATATGATAATCGAAGTTCAACTACTTAAATTTTATATTAGTGAGCATTGCGTAAAAATACTAATTATTATGCGAAAATTATTTGTGAGCGAATATTACCTGTTTCTTTGTCAGTATTTATTTCGGTACAATTTTGATGTAAAGAGTAATTACTATTTCGCCTAGGCGTAGACGTAGATAGATTCTTTATTTTTCTAGTCTTCTACTTCTACGTAGAATACGCTGTAGATGTGTGGTAAATAATATTGTTAAATTAATAAACAGTCTCGATGTCCTGCAAAATATTATTATTTATCTTGAACACCCATTTAATTGTTATTGTAATTATTCCAATTAATTTAAGGGTGTGTGGTATTAGTGATCCTTTAGGGAGAGTTCAGACTCTGATGGCCAGACGATGAACGCCTCTAAATAACATTAAATTTGTACTTTTTCAAAAAAAAAAATAGTGCACAGACGTCCGTGTTTACGTAATCTGTAATCCGTTCTTTGCGTCTGTACACTATTATTTTTTTCAAAAAGTAAAAATTGGGAGAAAAAAAATCGGATTATCTATAAATTTACTTATATGGCGCAATTAACATATATCCTTAAAAATTATAAAGGGAATCTTTTCAATAGATTTCTTTTCGATTAATTTACAAAATGTATTTAAAGTATTTTCATTTTTACTCAATATAAGACTAAAAAGCCTTGAACTGTTAATATCTATTGCTAAGTCATCACTCATCGTTATCGTTACGTATAATGCCGCATTCAGTAGAAGTATTAAAGATAAGGAAGACTTATCTTCTTTTCAATTCAAAAAATTATCACATGCACCTGCATCGAGTCATTTTTAGAGACTTTCTCTTTGAAAGAAGATGGCTTTGAGAAAAAGAAAGGTACGTTCCGGAATTTAATTCCTTTTTATTAGTTCCCTATTATATATTATATGCATAGTTATAATTATAGTGTTATTCTTATCATCCAATAATTCTTGGACTTCAGCGTTTAATAAAAAGAAAAAAATCATTTTGATAATAAATTTGGAATCTTTCTGCTGACCACGTGGCTTTGATGTTTGACCCATTTTGGACCCATTTCTGTTTCTGTCAAAAATGTCACAAATCCACACAAATCTAACCTAAAAAAAAACACGTTACGCGCTGTTATTTTGTGTTTTTGAAACCTAATGTTTTATGGAATTTTTGGATCTGGCTGACTAAATGCAATATACTCTCGTGAGTGCTATTAAAATACTATACAGTAAAAAATATCAGACGCTAAGTTTTACTCCAATGAAAAGGAATAAAACCCGATGAAACTTCCTTTCGAGGTTAATAACTCATCTCACCAGTAGTTTTATTTTCAGTAATTTCGTTAGTTTTATTCATTCTTAAATCAATTTTAAGTTAATTTCCACTTATGTTATATAGCTAAGTATTATTTTAAGTAATATAAGCTTTATATATGCAAAGAGTAGAATTTCTTGCACATTTTTAATTTATCTATAATATCAGAGCTGTCAAAATTTGATAGAATAAAAATTTTTGTTGAATTATGTACTGAAACTTAGAGAATTTTATTCCTTGAAGAGAATATAAAGATGATATCTATGATGATATAAAATTTAGTCACCCAAAACTTTTCTTGTTTTTTTCAGTTGAGATTGGATGATGACAATACGCCGAATAGTAAAATGGCATCGGGCCAAAAAAAAATTCCAAAAAAGTCGCTTTTAAGAAAGTACTTCACGATAGTAGGACTATTAGGAATGATGTTTCTAGGATACATAGCCATAGCAAATGACTTAAAACCTCTGCACCTCGGCAGTAAAGCCATCGACAGCTTAGCTTTTTCTTTCAATCTTCAAAAACCTTTTTATGTTGTAATAATCGATGCAGGATCCACAGGAAGTCGAGTATTAGCTTTCGCTTTCCACACTTCAATAATGAACGGAAATCTAGTCCTAGACAGCGAATTATTTCATCAAGAAAAACCAGGACTTAGTTCTTTTGCAAATAACCCAAGTGATGGGATGAAGACTTTAGGAATTCTCATCGAAAAAGCGAAATCTGTGATTCCTCAATCAGCATGGTCACAGACTCCTCTTTTTATGAAAGCCACAGCAGGTTTGAGACTTCTTCCTGAACATAAAGCTAACGCAATTCTGGAGGAGAGTAAAAAATTTCTAAAAAAATCAGTTTTCCACGTTTCTGAGAATGCTATTTCAATTATGGAAGGCACAGATGAAGGAATTTTTTCTTGGTTCACTGTGAATTTTCTTCTAGATAGATTCAGTTCCCAAACCGCTAAAAGTACGGTAGCTGCCCTTGATCTTGGGGGAGGATCAACTCAAATTACTTATGCACCAGATGAAGAAAATTTTAAGGAAATGGAGAAGTATATTCACAATATTAGTGCTTTCAATAACAACATGAGCATTTACACTCATAGTTATCTTGGAATGGGCCTCATGGCTGCGAGAAAAGCGATTTTAGTCCCAGTGAAACTTCCGAAAAATGAAAATGGGATTATCGAAGTGCGATCAGAGTGTATTAATCCAATAATTAAAACCTCGTGGAGTTATGGAGGTAAAGAGTATCAAGTGATGGGACCAGAAAAGGGTGCTTATAAAATATTTAAGAATCAGAATTTTGCTGGCGGCGAAGAGAACAGGCCTATTGTAAGGTTTAAGGAATGCTTGAATTTAGTTAAGAAACATACGGACACAATTGCAGATAAACCGCTGGGACTCAATAAACACGAGATTTATGCGTTTTCGTATTACTTCGATAGAGCTACTGAGGTGAGTAGATTACTTAAATATTTATATTGATTTATGTTTTTTAATAGATCAAAATTGAACAACTGTAAAGTGATTTGCTAATTAATAATCGTAATAATTAATATCTTTAGATTGGACTGATAGATCCATTCACGGGAGGAGAAATCACCGTGGATTCATTTTATAATGCAGCAGTTGATACATGTGAATATGCAAATACAGAACAGCCATTTATGTGCCTGGATTTAACTTTTATTTATTCTTTACTCCGAAATGGGTTTGGTTTAGAACGTTCAACAAAGCTTTACGTAAGTAATTACATACACAATAAAGAATTTAAAAATAAACATCAAGATTTGTCCAAAATTACAATGAGATTTAATTTAAATGATCAAATTCATTTTCAAAAGATAAATTAAATTCAAAATATACAAAAAGTTAATATCTTTTTTTTTAACAATATATGAACCTCTGATTTCAGCTTTATAAGAAGATTACTGGTCACGAATTGAGTTGGGCTTTAGGATCAGCTTTCAGCGTATTACAGACCGAACTTTGATACCCGGTCAAGGTCGAATTTTAACGAAATCTGTAAGTTACTCAAACGCAGAATTTGAAATTCGAATCAAATGTTTATATCATGACGATCAATTGTTATTTTGATTTTACGCGTAGTATTTATTACAATTTAGGCTTATATGTGATATTCAGTATCCAGAAGCAAATATTATATTTTACAAACATAACTTTTAAAAGTTTTTTAAACTTTTAAAAAGATTAAGATACTTTTTAAAGATTTTAAAAGTTTCAGTATAAATGTTCTTATTTTTAAACTTTTTTAAAAAATATTTTTATTGAAGAAAGAAATTTACTCTATTTATTACTTAAATTTTCTTGAAATATTAAATCTATTTTTCTTATATAAACATTAAGTATCATTAATAATAGAAAAAGTTTCTATATTATAAGAAATGTTTACACTGAAAGAAATAGATCATTTGCTTTCAGAAAAATTTGTACAATCCACTAAAGAAGTATAAGATATCATTTTTCTTGAATGAACCAGAGACAATAATTTTTATATAAGACATCTTTTTGAATGTCCTTTATATCAGCACAACTTTTTCAATTTAGTATTAAAAAAAAAAAAAAAAAGTTTCCTTACTCAAGTGGGAAAACAAATTTTTTGTACCCAAATGTTTGAAATTCATCATTTTTATACTTAATTCTCATTTATGCTGTACATAAATGTTTATTAATGCTATTAACAAATGTTTTGTTAAAGAAAGAGACAAGTTTAAATGTGATTTATAGGAATGCACAAAGTTTAGATCTATAAAGATTTAAATAGAAAAGAATGGTTGGCCTATATTGTAAATTTTGTCTATTATTATAAAAGTGGGTGCTATCATATAATTATGTATAATTAATAATAGTAATTATTTTGTCGCACTACTAATTCTGAAATTGAATAATTCTATATTAATCCCTTAGGAAGTGAATATAGAAGAGATAGTTAGGGCAGAATTAATGTTTGGGACATATCAATTAATTTTTAATAGGTATAATTAACATGATGTTCAAATTAGTATTAGCTTTTAAATAGAAACCGGCTTGAATTATTGCAGGGTGCGAATTTAGTGAATGAAAGAATTTATAGCACAATATAATTACAATGTTTATCATTAAAGGTTATATGATGTATACGTTATTAAAGAAATAAATTAGTGCCTTTTTGTAAAAAGATATGTACTCTGAAATAAATAAAATTATTTATGACGACTAAGATGAATATTATTCCATTATTAATATTTCCTATATCAAAATTAAAATTAATTCAAAATTCGATCCCTCATTCTCAAGATTTTTTCTATAATTTTATACATTATTATAAGCGAAGAACTTTCCTCTTCAAACTTGCCTGTAACGATAAAAGCAGATACGTAAGTCAATTTTTATGATAGAAAACCAGTTATTCCACATTTTTATTGATTTTTTTGTCCCTCCTTAACTAAAAACTTGAATTTTCGCGCTGCTCTCCATTTTTATCGAACAGGAGACTTTTCACCAATCAACGTTTCGCTTGAGAAGACATTTTCTGTGATAAAAAATTTGAAATTTAAGGTGTTAAGAAAATTTACCTCCTTCAAGAAATCCTGCTAGTATTTTGTTGCAAGTATTCAAAATCAAGAAAAACCGCCCTTTTTTTCAAAAAATTGTATTGAAAAATACAATAAAAAGCAAAAAGTTTACATACTACACATACAGTGTCCAGTGGTATAGTGAATGATGACCTGCTTTACCGACCTAACGAATTTTATGTATATTTTTTTTCCTAAACACGCGGTTGTAATCGTAGTAATTTCACATAAACATTTTCGTGATTTAGATTTTTGTGTTGTGTTACAAAATTCAACGTAAAATTCTGGAAATTCAGAGTGTAAATTCCTCCTTGTGCAAAAATCAAGAGTGGTTCCCTGAAGACGACATCGCGGTTCGTAAAAACTAACCTCGTCGATTTATCAACGGGAACGAAATGTCAGCTAGGAAAATCGGCAAATACAGTACGTTATCTATCTCTTTAGTGTGACAGCGCATAAATATTCGACAGATCTAATATTTAGGTTAAATAAATGAACGCAACCACTAGGTTTTTGACAACTCTCTCTGTAACAAATGTCTTTTGTCGAAACATTCACAGCGCTTTACACCAAGGTTTAAAGGTAAGTTATTTTTTTCCTGGTTAAAAATTTCGAGATGACTCGTTGTCTACTGTTTTTGGATTGCATAACCTTTGTTATAGTTAGGCTGTTTGGTCAATAGTGCTTGAAGTTTGTTTCGGGGAAAAATCTATCCCTTCCCCTTAGATTTTCTAATTAGATGGATTAGATCAATCTTTGATTAGATGTATTTCGATTTGCATATATATGAATTTCAGTGTTTGTTGTTTACGATTTACACTGTTTATGCTGCATTGTTGCATTGTTTTTAAGAGTGTTTTATTTTTTAAAAGCTTAACAGTCGATGTAGTCGATGACAGTCGACGGTTACACTTCGTAGGTTATGACAGCTGCTGTTTTTAAGTGTTTTTAACTAATCCTTTGAAATTAATAGCATTTTTATCAAAATGGCTCAAGTTCAGGTGATCTTTACACCCTTTTCTTGTTTATTTTACGCATTTAATATAATTTTCCTAGGTAATGAGGTGCCAGGAATTTTACAGATTTCTGTTACCATTTAACTCCAATTTTGAACTAGTTACAATTATTTCAAGACAAAGTTACAAAATAAGGAAGAACTCAATTAAAACTTGATAAGTTCAACAATTTCAAATTATTAGTCTGAACCTGAATGGTTTTCATTTTAAGTTCAATGTAAATATTTTGAATTTAAATCATTTGAATCATCATCACCATAAGTTGAATTTAAATCGTCAAGACTCAAGATTGTACAATTTTAAATTAGAATCAAATTATTTGATTAATAACGTAAATATTTTAATTTAAGTTTAAAATAATTTTATGTACAATGAAAATATATAAGTAGAAAATTATTGTCTTTTAAAAAAGATAGAAAAAATCTTTATATTCTTTTTTTTTCTCGAAGGGATATGGATATATTTTACATGCTAAGTTTTGAGTTCATTGAACATATGTATTCTTTCATAGCTAAAATATTATTATGCACATTTAATTATGTGATACGCATTTTATTAAATAAAATTATGTTGTATTGAAATCAATGCAGAAGTTTAAATGTATTTTAGTTGAAAACAATCGATAAGAATTAAAAAAAACTAATTGCGAATCTCGGTTTAATCGCGTTTTTTGTTATAATTGCCCTAATTATGGGCTAATTAACCTACACTCTTAATTATCCGAGAAACGTATCACAACGTTAGTAACTGAAATTTAATTCTTCTTTACTAAAAATTGAAATTTTCATTACTTCAAGGTTAAATTCATGCCCTCTTATCTATAAATGGTCGTAAGTTTACAAAAGAGTATAATATATTATTTTACTAAATCAGTCTCACGTTTTGCTAAGTGGAAATTTTTTTATGTTATCTTTTTCAGAAATAACTCTCTTACAAAGATTAGATTTCACTCCGTGATGAATTTTTCACAGTAAAATTGAATATTTCGAAATAAAAACAAAATAATGTAAAAATCTAATTTTGAGTTGAAAGATTGAAATGGTAATGAGGCAACATATTTTGGTTTTAACCTCTGACTTAAACTGTTTATTTAGTCTAGCGCAATTTCGCAAATAAATGATACCATCTTTGTCATAGTGAAAACAGTGAAAAAGCACTTATCAGCAGTTTTGCATTTCTAGTCGATGAAATAGATAAACGCAATAGATATAAGATTAATATTAAAGAAGTTTTTGTTGAAGTGTTTGTACAGCAATCTTTCAAAAATCTCTCATTACTAGTTATTTTTGTCTAATTTTCTTTTGCAGTTGATTATTTCGTTGTCAATAGTTAATTTACAATTCTCTGAATCTAGAGAAAATATTAATTTTACTTTTAAATGTAATAATATTTTCGTAATTCTTAGAATAATCTTTATTACTCGTTATAAATAATTTACAGTTTCACCCGAAAGCTTTACCTTCTTTCTCAATAAAAAAAACTTCTCGAAGAATCTGCCTAAATTTAAAAGCATGATTTTGAAGACAAATTTTTCAATAAAAATAAAGCTTCCCGCAGAATCTGCCTGAATTTCAAAGTATTATGGTGAAGACAACTGACACGCGTACAAACTGGTAATATTTTGAATGAAAGGTCGTGATACTTAGGAGTATTGTTGTCAAATAAAGAGTTATACAATGACTTTTGCTTGCTTTTACTGTGTCTCTTATTCTCGGAATGTTTATTTATTCCAGGAGTTTCCTCCCATTTGGTCTAGGCTGCAAGAATTATAGTTAATTTTCCTTAACTTTAAAAATTATTTTTGTTATTCTGATGATTTTTTTTAGATCGTTCACATGACGGAGGTTCCGCTGAAGCATTTACTCTTAAAAAATCTTCGGAAGAGTGCATCTGCCCCAGAGGCGTTGTTCTCAACTTATGTGAATTTAGTGGACTCTATTTCGAATCCAGGAACTCATCAGGAGTTTACTAAAGGTATTATGGAACCATATTTGGATTCGTGTTTCATATCGAAAGACGTTCCATCAACATCGCCATTCGATTTTGTCATTGATAGCTGCTCGGGTGCAGAGACTTCTAGTGAAAATATAGCGGCTATATTTACTCACGAAATGGATATTAACAAAAGTGCAGAACCTGACGAATCCTTTAATGAAAAAAGTTTGAGGGACATGCAGAGGTACAATGCGATGCGGAAATGGAAAAGATTTGGTGAAGGTAAGTTATTCTTTATACCGAAAAAAATTCCCCTTACTGTTAATGGTATTTTTACTGAAAAATCTGTCTATCCGTACGGAAATTTCGATACGCGTAACCATAGCTTTACTCTAATTATTTATTTTTTTTTTAATTAAAAGATTTTTAATTTACCCAATTTTAAATTTCAAAGCTTAGCTTTTAATTTAAATTTATTTTATTGGTTGTTTACAAATTTTAGAAGAACAACATGTGGACCTCAATGAAGTTTTCATTTTAAGACTTATATCCTTCAATATCCTCGCACAAAACCTTCTAGAAGCTCACCAGTATTTATATAGTAAACACGATAAAGAAGCTTTACATTGGAACGTTAGAAAGAACTTATTAACTGAGGAAATACTTGGAATGGTACCAAATGTAAGTTCCAGGAAATTCATCCTAATCTCTAATTTTTATAATTATAATTATTTAATTCTAATCTTAAAATTCAATTTCTTCATTTTATTCAACAAACATTATAGCTAGATATTTTTTCGTTCTATAGCGATACTAATTTTTTAAATGGAACGAAAAAATATCTAGTTGTAAAATTTATTAAGCAAAATTAAGAAATTAAATTCTGAGGTTAGAACTTGAATCCAATGTCATTAAATATTTTAAAAGTCAACTCTTGAGAATTTCAATTACTTGATTATTTTAAAAAACAATTAAATTAATATATTTGCTTTTCTCAGGTGATATGTTTGCAGGAGATGCAAGAAGAAAACTTAGTGGAATTCCTGATCCCTTTTCAAGAGAAAGGCTATGATCATTTATATAAGAAACGCACAAATGACAAGGCCGATGGTCTGCTTTTAATGTTTCGTGCTGATCAATTAGTTATTGTAGACTATGTGATGCTGGAGATGCACCAATCAGGAATCGAGCTGCTAAGCAGAGATAATGTCGCCTTGATCGTCAAATTCGCTCTGAAGGATAGTCCTGAGACTCAAATTGTGATCGCCACCACCCACTTGTTATACAATCCAAAGAGAAACGATGTTCGTCTAGGCCAGACGCAACTCCTATTATCGGAGATTGAAAGGGTCGCCTTCATCGAAAATACTATGTGAGGATACTTTGACAATATTTGAACATTTAAGACGGTCTTCATATTTCGCGAGCTTTCTACAATTATTTTTTGCCTACATTTTTAACAGGAACGGTCCAAAGTATCTTCCTATTATTCTTTCCGGAGACTTTAATCTGGAGCCACATACTGGAGTGTACAATTTCCTTACGCAGGGTCACTTCACTTATCAGAACAAAGGAAGGAACCTGGAAAGTATAGACCTCCAGTATTTAACGAATTTACTGATACCACCGCACCTTCATATTACGGATGAATGTCAACATTTTAATGTTCTGGTGCAGAGATTACGTGGGGAAGGAACAGGAAAAGTTATGGTGAGTTTTCAATTTTTTTGTTTACAAAGTTTGCTACAGAGTATGAAAAATCTTTAAAATTTGGGATTTTTATCATCCGTCTACTTTTCGCAGTCGCCTACACATATTTTTAAAAATATTTTTTTCAAAATTTATAATAAAAGTTATAGACATATTAGGAACTGGAAGTATTACGATTAAATACAAAATTATCGAGTGTTCTTTTGCAGTTGGAGAATAAGCAGGAGCGTCGACTTAAACGTCCTAGAGAAGATGAGGAAGAGACCTTGTCGGAACAACTAAAGATAAACACCAACACGGAAGAATACCAAAAAATTGAAATCGACGATAAAAACAGAGCGCAGTTTTCCTCTGGAACACTCACGCATCCCTTCAAATTCCGTAGTGTTTATAAGCACAAAAATTACCACGTTAAACCAGAAGCTACGACACATCAAAATAAATGGATTACAGTGGACTATATATTCTTCACTGAACTCGAACCCCTAGAGAAATATAGTTTACCTACTGTTGAAGAGTGCACATCATTACCTACGATACCAAATTTCGCAGTAGGAAGCGATCATCTTTGTGTCGCCGCTACTTTCAAGGTACTCAAGAAAAAAACATCTAGTTTGTAAAATATTAGTTACACGTTGACAGGAGCCTATTTTTGCTCTTTTATGTATATAAAAGTCCAGTCTATTTTTAATAAATGACTCAGCACAATGAATTTTTCAGAAAAATGAGCATATCATTTTATCAGTCAAACATATTTTTAATGTTATCGAAATTTATCTTTTATTTAAAATCTAACTACACTCAAACCTCTCGAATTTCACCAAATTCCTTTTCTCAAATGTCACACCAATTGCATATCACCAATGCAATCCACACCTATTGCAATCAGATGCTGAGTACCATGGCATGTGCAGTGATATCACGTGTTTAATGAGAAACCTGTCGGTGAAATTCGAGAGAGGAATGCGGTGAAATTCGAGAAGGTGAAATTCGAGAGATTCGAGTGTAGAAATTTAATAGAACAAGACATTTAAATGTAAATGTTAAATGTAAATAGCTAATCCTTTCTTAGAAATACTTATGTAAAAAATAAATTAACAAAACGATATTATTGAAGAAGTAAAAGAATATTCTCTTTTTTAATTTCCTCGTGGAAGCGCTGACAGCTACGTCAAACTTCCATTCGTTTAAATTCTTAAAAAAAAAAGTTTTATCAATTAAAAATTTTTAATATTTTCCAAATTAACATGCTTCCTGCTCCCACATTGTCCGGTAATCTTTTAGTAATCCCAAATATGGCACTGAACCGCATTAAACTTCACTATTAAAGTAAGGCACAAATTTCAAAAAAGTCATTTAAATTGAAATCATCTTGAATTAAAAAATAAAAATATTTTTCTGGTTTTTCTTTAAATATCTGTCTTGTAAAAAATATATTTGAGTACTTCGTTTTTCCAGTTCTCATCTTTTATTATTGGTCAAATCACAAGTTTTTAAAACCGACAAATGTTTCGACCTAAGTTTACAAGTTGATCGACAAGAGTTAGCAAATTTTTTGAACGTCATTTGAAGTTCGGGGTCTCCATGATTTAATGAAATAGCAATATCGCATTTCCATCCATTTTTCCAACCTTCAATGCAACATTTCAGAAATTCGGAATTAAGACTGTACATTTCTTTAATATTCACCAATGCGATTTTAGATTCTTCTCTCAAAATTCCAGTTACGAAGATATCATCGATCCAAAAGTAGTTTAGATGATATTTTGCTTGATTGATTAGCTTCGATGCAACAGATGGAGTCGTTAAATAGAGCATACCTGAGAGATATCGAGGATAATAATCTAGAGGAAATTCCTCTTTTGAGACAAACCATTTGCTACGAATGTCCCTAAAAGGTTTTAAAGATTCTACGACTCTTCCAGCTAAAGAATTATTGATGTTAATAATTTTTAGTTTTTCTAAGATGTCGTATAAATTTATTATTATATCATCGTCCATTTTCAAAATGTAGGAAGCTTTCGGAAAATTTTCGACAGACCATTTCAGCCCCATTATATGTTTGTATGATAAGTTTCGGTAAGCTTCAAAGAAATTTCCCTGAATTATGTCTTTGAATTTATGAGACTCGTTTTCTATTGACGTTTGTGAAATTCCTGATTTCTGTTGAGAATCGTTCAGCTTTGCGAGTAGAAATATTCTTTGGATTCCCAAATTATCAAGTTCCTGGGAATTGTAGGCTCGACGAAGAACATTTCTTTTTGAAGCATCTCCTGCATAAGATGTGACAATCCATATTATTTGAGAAGTTTTACATTCGGGGGAAATTTTGTAATTGAGATTCCTCAGATTCAATAAGTTGTTGGAATCTGCAAAAGAAATGATTTATTATTTAGTTTTTTTAGTACACGTTCCCATTGATTATTTGTTAAAAGTGTTCTTACTTGCATTTCTATTAACATCTTTATAATATGGTTTTGGACTTGTGAAATTCGATTCAATCCCCAGAATATTTAATAGTATCACTATAATTTCATAAAAAAATTCACATTTTATTGCAAAGAATTGTGCCATTCTAGGTGAACCAGAGTTGAGTTTCTTGAGACAAGTAGACAGAAATGAGAGTATATTATCTCCCACATAAAAATGCTATAAATCCCTAATCACTAATTAGAGGCAAATAATTCTTTTTTGAAATTTTGCAGCGTTTTAATTCTGAAATCTTTATTTCAGTACTTTCTTATCTCGAAAATATTATTTTAAGTAAAAATAAGTCAGGAAATGATTTCCTAAATAAGTAAACAAGTTTTAGATGTATATAAATTGATTTTGATATTTTCAATCAATTAAAGCAGGTACATTAAAGCTCAAATATATTATCACTTTAATATAAATAGAAATGTAAAAAATATTAAAGTTTAATGGCAAGTATAAATTGCAAATATGAATAGTAAATACAAACAGCAAATAAATTGAATATGGAATATTAACATAGCAGTAGAACAAATTTAATAAATTAATTAGTGTTAAATTACTAATATAAATTTTAAAATAAATTGATAAACATCATCTACGTATATAATATATGTATAAATATATAGATATAATATACATAAATCTATTAAAAATATTTTAGTTTCCAATGAAAGCTCAGTTTAAAAAATTTAATCTGTTGACTAAAAACTGTATTATACTAAACAATGTTTACAAGACGGATTTGAGCACTACCCTTGCCGAGATTTTTTTCACTAGAAGTAACAACACACGTTTTTTCCACTGACAATTCTTTTGGCCTCTGATCACATTTGAATCTACACAGATCAGCAAATTCCTTAAATCGAGTTTGAAGCTCAGCATCACCACCATTTGGACCAATAGCAAATTCGCATTTCAGACCATGTTTTCCACCTACAATGCAACATTTCAGAAATCCGAAGTCAACGGTGTACATCTCGTGAATGTCCACTAATTGGATGTTAGTCTTTTCTCTCAAAATTCCAGTTATAAAAGCATCATCAATCCAGAAATACTTTTCACAAGATTTTGCTTGATCAATTAATTTCGAAGCAACTGCCGGAGTTGTTACATAGAGCCATCCTGAGACAAATCCAGGATAAAAATCTGGAGAATATTCGTCTTTGGTGACGAACCATTTGTTGGATGGATCTCTTTGAGCTTTCATATTATTCATGACGTATCCGACTAGAGAATTATTTGTGTCACTTTTTTCTAATATATTTAAGATTTCATATATATTTACTACAATATCGTCATCCATTTTCATAATGTAAGAAACATGATCACAGTTTTCCACTGACCATTTCAATCCCATCAAGTGCTTGTAGGTCAGATTTCGATAAGCTTCTAAAAAGTTTCCTTGAACTATGTCTTTAAATCTTCGAGACTCGTTTTCTATTGCTGACTGAGAGATGCCAGATTTTTTTTGAGAAGTGTCGTTCAGTTTTCCGAGCAAAAATACCCTTTGGATTCCAAGTTCTGCAAGTTCTTCGGAATTGTAGGCACGACGAAGGGCACTTCTTTCGGAAGCATCTCCAGCATATGAATGGATGATCCATATTAAGTGGGAGGCGTAACATTCTGCAGAAATTTCGTATTTAAAGTTCGTCAAGTTTAATAAGTTGCTGGAATCTGAAAAAGACGTATTTTTTGACAAATTTAGTAAGATATCAGCGTAATATTAAATTAAAAATTTTTTCGTATTAGACAATTGAGGATTTTCAAATGGAAGATTGCAAAGTTGATTAATGGACAAAATGACGGTTATATAAGGGAAAAAGTAGAGTAGATCGAAACCTGTTTAAAGTATAGCATGTATGTAAATTATAAATAATGTTTTATAACTCATTCTTATGTAAATATGGTAAAATAAGTGAGTTTTAAAGCTATGAAAAATTTCCTAAGTTTAATTTGTATTTATGGTCTTCTTTTACATTTTGAAAAGGTGTATTAAATAATATTAATAATTATATTGATTTAAATTTTCTTTTTCATTTTATAGAAACTGTATAATCTAAATCAAGATTGTAAAATTTAATAAAATAATCAATTTTTGAACATACAAAATTTCTTACCAGATTTTTTGTAATCAACTCCAAAATGTGGTTTTGGTCTTTTAAAATTCGGTTGACTTCCAAAGACATTTATTAATATTATAAAACCTCCACAAAATATGAGTAAAACGGGAATACTGTATCTAACATTCATGTTTTGTGAACTGTCATTATCTTTCAAAGTCACTTTTGGATACAGGTTTTCGTATTTTAGTAAGAACTTCATTGAACAGGTTTTTTTCTTGTAAAAGTATTGTAATAAATTTTCTGTACAATTGAATTCTTAACTATCTCATAATTCTTAATTGAGGTAACCTTCAATGAATGCATTTATTAAATAAAAGTATGTCAACATATCAAGTCTCATTATGTCCTGTAATTATTAAACCGATTATTTATAAGTCATTTCGATTCATTTTCCTTCATAGTGGTTCACCAATTTTTACTTTTTTACATTGTTAACCATTATGTATTTTATCACTGTATTTACTTTTGTTTCTTTCCACATGACTTGTTTAACTTCTTTCAAGGTGTTTCAACGGTTTCAACTTTCAAGAGTTTTCACCGTTTTCACTTTCAATTTTTTTCGACTTCACAAGTCTGACATTCGAAAAATTTTTCATTTCTAAGGGGGAAAATCCTCCCCTTGGTGCCCCTCCTAGCTACGGTCATGGATTATCGACGGCCCTGAGACTGCTCACTGACATTCCGTTGGAGAAATTGTGTCGTTGGCTGAAATTTGAATCGCGCGCCAAATTTTGACCAATGGCAGCACACATTGTCAATCGGCTAGAGAAATACTGCCATTGGTCAAAATTTGGCGCGCGATTCAAATTTCAGCCAACGGCAGAATTTCTCCAACAGAAAGTCAGTG
>CAJFCO010000089.1:122809-177135 GCA_904066015.1 Synergus gifuensis
GTTGACCACCAAACGCCACCAAACGACCACCAAACGATCTCATAAGAAAAAAGTTGGATATTTAATAGTTCGGGTGCCAACTTCACAACCGTTACTACAAGCCTTGTAGAGAGGTGGCCTGCAAAGAATTCTTTCATTTGTAATACATATGTAAATGATAAATATTGATCATTTTATCAGTCTATATTAAGTCAACGGCTCTATTATCTTCATTTGTATGTTAAATAAGTTTTTATTTAGTCACGGATTAAAACAATGTTTGAAAATATGTTTGTTGTACATATGTACTTTAGTAATGACAAAATTTAAAAAAGCCGAATGCCGACTCGAACCTAACCTCAAAACTTCTGTTTGACAGGTTTGACAGTTTTAGACGTGGCCACGGACGTGGTTTTTATCGTTTTTATTATAGTTTGATTTGAGTGATTTAGATGCAGAAATAATTCCAGGTAATTGAGGAAGCTCTGAAATGCAAGATATTTGTGAAAATATTCGCACAGCAATTGAACATGGGCGCACCGACATTATAAGGTCTATTTTAAATGCATGTGAGTGATTTTATATTATTTTTTATTTTTCTGCCAAATCTTTAAAATAATGTTAGTTTTTCTTCTTTAAACAAGTCTTGTAAGGTATTCAAGAATTTCATTTCTTTTTTAAGTTTCTCTGTTTGTAAATTGCAAGTAAAAGTTTTTGAAAATGTTATTTTGGAGTGTTTTCTTTAATTTTGGAGTACTTTTAGATATAATTCTACTTTTTAGGCTTGAAAACAGTACATTTTAGGAAATAGTGTATGCGAAGTTTCTATAAGTTATTTTGAAGATAAAGGAAGATTATTTTAGATTTGTATTGATTTTGGTTTAGGTGAAAATGGAAATGTAAGCGAGGGTATCACTAAAGAAAAAATCTTAAACCAACCACTTCTTGAAGAAGGAACATTTTTATCTTATGCTTCAAAGGTGAATATCTTTGTTATATGTATATAAACAATACTTTTTATAAACATTCATTTTTATAAATATAACTTTTAATAATCTGTAGATAAACCAAGTTGATGTTGTAAGAACATTATTAAGTTGTGGTGCGGATCCTGCGATTCAAAATTCCCAGGGTCTTAATGCATTGGATGTGGCCTCGAGCGATATAGTTCGTCACATTTATGTAGAGGAATTGCTCAGAGCAACTGCAGCTTCAGAGTGAGTTTGATTATAAAATGATAAACTCCTCAGAGATAAAAATGAAAATTTACTAAAACTATAGAAACATTGATTTTCAGAATAGTTAGAGTTGAGCAATTATTAGAGACGGGTATAAATGTCAATTCCTGGGATTCTGAAGGCAGTAAAAATACTCCCTTGCACTGGGCAGCATGCTATGGAAATAAAGAAATTATCGGCTGTTTAATAGGTATAATTCATTAAAATTTATTAGTTTTCAACTTTTTTTTTTTTAATTTTCTTTACGACTTTTTTAAAAATTATTTTTTAACGTAGATAGAGGAGGAGACGTTGATTCCAAAAATGGTTGTGGTGCAACACCTTTACACGATGCTATGAATCGTGGTGATGTTTCTATTTGTGAAGAATTACTGCGAGCAGGAGCAAATCCACTTATTCGTGCTCTTAAAGGGTACCCTATTTTCATTATTAATACACCTGTATTTAATTGTATTATAAATAAAGGCGTTGATTTAAAAAACATATTCAGTTTAGGTTTTAAAATAGACAGATAAAATTTTATGTTGATAAAGTAGGTGAAGAAAAGTTTCTTCAAAATTACTAAGATGATAAATTTTGAATTTATTTCTAGGCAATTTACTGGAAAAACACCATATGACCTCGCACGAGGAAATCCCGCCTTACAAGCCTTATTGCAAAAATTTCTGTCGAATTCATTTACAAAAGATTGCGAAGCTATGCATAGTCCAACGGGACAGTTTGCGGAAGTTAATTTCTGCCAAAAGAGTGTCTCAGTTCACACGAGTCAACCTTCCGTGGAGTCAAACAAATCTTCTGATCCAGGATATGACATTCCAAATCAAGAATTGAGCAACGACAGTCCAATCAGATCCATAGCTGATAAAAGTGGAGTTTACAGTTTAATATGGCCGGAACCGAAAACTATTTTAGAACTTGGAAACTCCTCTCCACCTTTTATTGCTGGGAAGGAGCTTTTTATTTCGATTATACAAGTAAGATTTATTATTACTTCAATTATGATAATATAATTAATTTTTAAGCAAATAATAAATTGACAATTGACCAATATGTTGTTAGGGTACAGAATCCATTCACAAGATTCTAGATGTCTGGGAAATTAGCCGACAGCATTTGATTGAACTTGGGTTCGACGTGAAAATTGGAGAAGTTCAGCCTGGGTCGGGAAGATGGCTAGGCGACAATAGAATAGAGTGCATAGTCAACAAAAAGCTTTTTAATGTCGCTGAGGGTTATCAACTCCACATATCACAAAATGCTATTAAAATCAGTGCAGGAAGTCTCGCAGGATTGCACTATGCAGTTTGCACTTTTGTACAAATTCTTAGACTGAGTAAGAATCCGAATGTACAGGAAATTTGTGAAATAGAAAGCGTTTTTATTAAGGATGAACCGAGATTCATGCACAGAGGAATTTTATTGGATATTTCTCCGAGAGGACGAATTCCGACTTTGGAATACCTGCTGCATATGATCGATTTATGGTCGGCTTTTAAGATATCGCATCTTCATTTGTACTCGAGATTGACTCCGAGTTGCGATTGGCAGCTTTGCTATTCTAGGTCGGAAATGGTGACCCTTGATAGATATTGTAGAGATAGACATTTGGATTTGGTACCAGCGCTTGATGTCGATTCAAATGTGACTCAGCGTCATCTTTCACAAATGTGGCCAATTTTCCAGGAACTTCTGGCTACTTTTTCGAGCTTAACTTACGTTCATGTGGGACCACGACTGGCGAGTTTATTAGTCCAACCAGACAATCTGGATTGTAATTTATCGATTAACGAAACCGTAGAGACTGACATGTCTGAAGTATTTAAATCTTACTCATGTTTACAAGAACTTTGGCATATCTTAAACCTGAATTCAGATACGACTTTGTTACTTTGTTCAAATGGTTTGCATTCGAAGGCGGAGTTTCGTAGTATCCCTGGCAATGTGATTCTAGTCGAATATGGTTTCCAGGTAAAATTTTTTGTTAAAGAAGTAAAATTAGAACTGCTAATGTTTAAAATTCCTCAATTAATAATAAATTATTTATATTGCAGGCCGATTATGACTTTTCTGAATGGACCGAGCCATTTAGAATCGCAGGTGGCCATGTGCTTCCGAGTTCAGGAACTGCGAGTTATAATAGTCTTGCTGGATGTCCTGCTTCAGCTTTTGCGAATACGAAAAATGCCATAAAAACTGCTTTGGAACAAGATTCGATTGGTATAATTATTGCACATTGGTCTGGTAGTCATCATTTAACTCCTCACACTTTTGCGTGGGTTGGCTATTTAATAGGAGCTGGATTATCTTGGAATCCAGCAACTGAGATAGACATAGGATCTACTGCTGATACTTATGAAAACTGCGAAATAACTGGATCAGTTAAGCATCACCATCAGTGAGTTTTCTACTATAAACTCTGGTGTCTCATAAATTTTGCAATTACATTAAAACTCTTATAAAATTGTGTAAATCCCTAACGTTAATTTATTTTTCAGCTACAGATCGCTAAGCAAATTGTTGGATACGCACGTTTTTCACGACTTGGAGTATAAAATTGGAAGTGCAATTTTGGAATTAGGACGAGTGGATACTTTAGTATTAATTTTGAGTAAAAATCAAAGCTCTGCTGATCTACAGCAAATTCCTGACAATAGAGGATCTACTTTATATAGATTGTTGACCGATCCTGATAATGTTAATTTAGAATACCTCTCTGCTGATTTATTTATGGTGAGCTTAAATTCTACAAATTTAAATTTTATTTTTAAAAATATTTAAGGCCTAAAATTCTAATGAATGAAAATATGTTGCAGAAAATGACGAAGCAAATTAAACGAGTTTCTCATTCTCTTTACGAGGGAAACGTGACTTCGAAGTTCTCCTCGATGGAGATACAAGAGCTTCAGTTGACTGCGGATTTGATGTTGACGGCCTGTAAAACCGGGAGAACGTTGATCGGTGTCGGTGTGAATCCAAACAGCAATATGGGCCTCGCAGTAATAAATTTAGGTATCAGCAATTTACCTCCTACTTTCCGGACTGACATAGCGAATAAGATGTTGGCTCACATCGAGCAATACAAGGGTGCCTGGCTACAAAGACACCTTCCTCAGGGTCTACAAAGCTCGTTACTAATTCTCACTAGTGCTTTGCACAGATTCGTGCCTGAGTCTTAAGTTACTACTAAATTAAATTTCTATCCGCAATATTAAAAAGAATATTCTCTTTCATCAAATCACCACGTTGTTGTAAACGTGATCACGAATTTAGTTGTTTATAGAAAGTTCCTAATCAATAGATTTTTAAAGTTTGGTAGTGGTAGATAATTCGACTGTAGGATTGTAATGCCATATTACATTTCGACTTGCAATAATAATCGTAGAAGTTTTTTTAGATAATAATGTTTTTATTAGCCTAACGTCGAAAACATGTACAAATTTAATCAGGATTTACTAGATTTTTGCATCAGAACATTTTTACATTGAGTTTTCAAAAGTATGAATCCTTGAATACTGTTGCTATTAAACGAGTTATGCAGAAATGTTGTATTGTACAATAAAAATAGAATATTTATGGTACAAATATAGTTGAAAGGTCTTTTAGAATTTTATCAATCCGAAGCAACAGGAATGGGAGGACGGCTTTACCTGGACGAATGCAAAAAATATATAGCCTTTTAGATAATTAGTCTTCTTAAGGGGGTCAATCCCTTTAAATCCCGAAAAAAGGTGCTTTTGAGAATTTTTTTTTTTTTCAAATAAAACTTTTCATCAAATAAAAAAACTGTTTGTAGCACTTATATTCAACTTCATATAAATAATACTTCTGGGGTTTACTGTGCTATGACACCTTGCGCCGCAATATCTTCCGAAATACTTCGAATTCAGAGCTAAAATTTTTTACAGTCATTTTCAGATAGTTTTCTAATGGATTAAACGAAAAAAAAGATTGACTTTTTTCGGTTTTGAGAGACTGACCTCCTTAATTTCTATACAAATTATATTAAATCGTGTATACTGAAGCGGTGCGAAAATACACCGAGTTTTGGTGCGTAGTATTTCAGGACTGAAAATAAAAGATATTGAATATAATATTGAATATTAAGAGTGAATTTGGGTGGAAATAGTTTAAAATTTAGTGAAGATTTTACCTCATTTTTCGGAATAAGATTATTCTTATTATGTTCGGTCCAGCCCCCCATTTCAAGATCTTCCTTCCGTAGCATATCTTCTTCAGCAGCTCTTATTCGATAATATTCATCAATTTCAAATTGGTATTTTGGTGTTGTGATTCCGAAAAATTCAGCCAGATATTCGCCCATTGAATCGCAACCTTCTAAAACTTTTCCACTTGCCCAAACAGTTTGGTACCAAGCCCAAGGAAGCCAAGGCATAGTTTTCTTTGTGGAATTGAAGAATTAATAATTTATTTTAAGAAAATAGTGAAAAATTGGGTCTAATGGAAGTACAGAGATTCAAATATCTAACTTACAAGGTTTTAAAAACTTAGAGCAGATTAAGGCAATTCAATGCATAATTGAATATATAATTAATTGTAAAAAAAGAAACTTACAGGATTGACAGTTACTGCTTCTTGTTTTTCTGTTCCTGTATCAGCTTCATCCTCTGAATATTCTTCAAGAACTCCATCAGAAAACTTTAATATTCTTTTAGGCTTTTTCTTCAAATTTTTTTGTTCCTATAAATGAAAACCGAAGCATATAAGGAATTTTTCACGTACATATAATGAAGTATTTGTGCAATGACACTTTTATTTCTAACCTGTTTTGCATATTCCTGCAATATGACATTGTGAAGATCACAAGTTTCGTTTTCTACCATTTTTGTTTAATCCTTGAAAATTAATTGAGAAATGAATTTATTTGAGAGAATTTTTGAGTTTTGATAAATCACGAAAATACTGTTGTTCACGTTTTGCGTCACAAATGTGAAGTGCGTTAGTGCGGCAGTACATAAGATTTAGATAATGGGCAGTAGAGTTCTTAGTGAGCTTAGTGAGTAATATTACCAGTGGCGTAACTATGTAGTAGGGAAACCCCGCATTGCTGGGAGACCTCCTCCTCTGAGGGGCCTCCGAGGGGCCTCTTAGACTGAGTAGAAAAAATAAATTTCACTCTATATTTCTATTTTTATTTTAAAAATTTAAATTTATTCAAAACTTTGGTTTATTACAAAGCAATTCATAAATCGACCTATTCATAGTTTCTCGCTATTTTCAGAGGGGCCTCCTAAAAATTTTCGCGGGGGGCCCTCCAATTTTTAGTTGGGAATATTACCGAGGTAATATTCCCGTTCTCGGTGACGTTACCGAGAAGGTAACGTTAAAATAACTTACCTTACAATTTTCGAGAATTTATGAGAATTTATTTTTTTTTATTTTTATCATTTTTTATCATTTTTTTATTTTTCATTTATAGGGGGCAAAAATCCTCCCCTTGGTGCCTTCCCCTAGCTACGATCACGGATTATCGACGGCCCTGAGACTGCTTACTGACTTTCCGTTAGAGAAATTCTGCCGTTGGCTGAAATTTAAATCGCGCGCCAAATTTCGACCAATGGCAGCACACATTGCCAATCGGCTAGAGGAATACTGCCATTGGTCCAAATTTGGCGCGCGATTCAAATTTCAGCCAACGGCAGAATTTTTTCAACAGAAATTCAGTGAGAAGTCTCAGGGCCGTCGATAATCCATGACCGTAGCCAGTGGGGGCACCAAGGGGGATTGTTCTCCCTCTAAATGAAAAATAAAAAATATTTCTGTAGTAAGTACACTGTAAAAAATATTATCGTAATTTTACCACAATGAATGATGTGAACAATATTACCAACACTCAATGCAGGATTTTTACAACCAATCAAAATTGAATTACTTTGGAAACAATAAAGGATCCTTATAATAAACTTCTAGGGAAAAATAAATTTGGACACGTTTAAAGTTTCATATAATACATTTAATTATTCAACAGACACTATTTCGCAATTGTAGGCAAAGAAAAGTTGTACAATATTATTTCAGTTCTCTTTGTTTAAACAACTTATGGAGTCAAAAATTCTTATCAATAATCTCATAAAATAAAAAAAATCCCACAAAGTAAGACTTAAAATTTCGAAACCCTTTGGGTTATTTTAATTTTTTTATTTTTTCAAAATTATTTTCTATAATCTAGAGTTTTTAGTATAATAAAGGGTGATATAAATTATAGTGAAAACATGATAGCTTCTATGCGGCAGCAGTGATTTTTCTAAAAGCTTAATTTTTAAATAAAGGTACAATTAGGATTTCAAGACTCTTCAACAGATTATTTATTTGCACATTTTCTCTCGTCTTTTAGAAAGCCTTACTTTGATAAAAGAAAATGTTGTGCAAAAGTGATGTATGCATTTTAATTAGAATGGAGACTAATTCACCTGACATAATTTTTAAAGTTTCCATTTATGTACACATTTTGATAAGAAGCAGTATTAATTAGTCGATTCCATTGGTGCGTATATATATATATATATATTTTTTATTTTTATTGTATTCTTTTTATAAATAAAAAAAAACATGCCCCGAATCCAGTATAGATACTCTAATTTTCCTTTATTATTACTTTGTTTCCTAAATTATGGAAAAATAAGAAAAGAAAGTTAAAATCGTGGATTCTAAGACTCAATTAACAACAGTTCGTCGACCCTGAGATAATTGTTGTCGATTAATCAATAAACGATCAATTTTTTTCTCTATTAGGTGACGATTTCTAAAAATCTATTTTCGAAGCACCAAAGAATCATGAATCAACGATTCGTTTCGCTGATTTGTACAATAATTGTATATTCGATTTCACTTTTGTACAATCATTCCTTAAATATGAAAAACAATAGTATCTATGCTTTCCAACATATCACAATATTCAAGAATAATAATTACATACATCGAACCTTCAAAAAATTCTACAACTTTCAGATTAAAACAATTAAAATTTACAAGCATTTTGAATATAAAATAAAAAATCATTTTTTCTTGAAGCACTACTATTTTTTATAGCAGCTACCTCTCATAAAAATGGAAATTTATTATGCGATTATCTCTAATTTTTGTTCAAAATGATATTCGTACTTGCCGCTGGTGTTTTTATATTTTTATAAGGCTGTAATATGGCAATTTTGACACCTTATACTATTTATACAACTCTATAGATGTCTTTTTTTGAATTATCGCATTTAAAACTTGTTCATAGCTCGTTTATTCAGATTTCGATTCCGACTCGCAGTTAATAATTTTTACTATTCTTGATATTTTATTTTTCAACTGTATTGTCTTACTGATAAATAATTCGATAAAGTCTTTCGAACGAGTTCGTTTATCACTAAAGTTCACCACTTGACACTTATCAATATAACTTTTTTCAATCTTGCACTATCAAAGCAATCGTTAAACTTAAAAATGAAATTGGACATTTGTAAATTTATCAAAAAGCTAGAAAAAATTCTCCATAAAATTCACCTATCTAGTCTTTATAAATTCTTGTGGATACAAATTCAAAAATGTTTGTTTTTTTTTTAAACTGTATTTGACTTGAGATATCCAAGTCCAACGATTTTTTGCTAAAAGTGCATCTATCCCTTTTTAAATCCGAATTTCTTTTTCCGTTCTTGCAGGAAAAAGGATCCAAACTAAAGTCTGGATCTACGAGACCAGCTCGTTTCAAAAATCACTTCTTCATTTTTCACATCGATTTTACTCCATTGTGAGAAGAAGGTCTTCTCCTTCCAATTTCATTCCTTGGGTAATGTTAAGAGTTTTGATTTTTCCAGCCTTTGGTGCTTGGACAACCATTTCCATTTTCATTGCTGAAAGGACGACTAGAGCTGCTCCCTTTTCCACAGAGTCCCCAACCTTTACCCTGATGTCAATTACGGTTCCTGGCATTGGTGCGCCGACTTGACACTTGTCTGCTTTGTTGGCCTTGGGATGAATGTGAAGTTCCTGAAAAATGAATTTCAATGCAATTCTTAGTTTTGATTTCATTTTTTAAAAGATTTCTTAAATCTATAATATTATATGTATATATTAAATTCTTACCTTGACTGCCTCTTTATCCTTGATGAAGACAGACCTCAACTGTCCGTTCATCTCAAAGAAGACTTCTCGTTCTCCATTTGGTGTCAGATCTTCACACATAGCCAGAGTCTTGATACCTAAAGTTTTACCTTTCTCGATCGTCACATCAAATTCTTCTCCCACTTTGGGTCCAGTCAAGAACATCCTCGTGTCTAATTTATCAACTGGTCCAAAAGATTCCCTAAATGTGAGGAAGTCATTCGTAACTTCCGGATAAAGAGCTGCTGACATAACATCCCTATCTGTAGCTTGAGGATGAACTTCCTTGACTTCTTCCTTGAGTTTGTTAAAGTCAAGAGGTGGAAGATTTTCTCCTGGTCTTCCTTTTACTCTAGGCATGTCCTTAAGAATCTTCGACCTAAAAAATGTTAACATTTATTTTCCTTTCATTAAATGCTTTCTAAGTTTTAAAATTAGTTAATTTAGTCTATAGTCACCTAAGTGGTTCAGGGAATCCACCGTAAGGTTCTCCAATCGCTCCTTGGAGGAATTCCACCACAGATTTGGGGAAAGATAATTCTTCAGCTTTGTTGAGGACGTCATCAGCAGTCAATTTATTCTGGACCATGAATTGAGCAAGATCTCCAACAACCTTTGAACTGGGTGTAACTTTGATGATGTCTCCCAAAAGAAGATTAGCTTCTCTGTAGGCCTTCTTAACATCCTCGAAAAATTCACCCAATCCAAGGGAATAAGCCTGGAATTGAAGATTTGTGTATTGACCTCCTGGAATTTCGTTGAGGTATACATCAGCATTTCCTGATTTCATGGTCGTTGTGCATTCGAATGGTGCGTATAAGGTTCGGGTTTGTTCCCAATAGGCAGAATATTCAGAAATATCACTCAGTTCAAAGTTGGTATCGAGGGGCGTGCCTATAAAATAAATGTAATGGATTATTTTTCAGGTTCTTCCGTTTGAACTCTAATGATTCAAACTGATTGAAAATTTGTTTACCTTGTAAAGAGGCAACAATAGCTCCCATTGAAGGTTGACTAGTCATTCCAGACATGCTGTCAACAGCAACATCCACAACATCAGCTCCGTGTTCAGCACATGCAAGCATGGAAGCAACTCCAGCTCCTGCTGTGTCGTGGGTGTGAATGTGAATCGGAATATCAGGGTGTTTTTGCCTAATGGCATCTACCAGAAGACCTGCAGCTTTTGGTTTTAAGAGCCCAGCCATATCCTTGATGCAGAGAACATGAGTTCCAGCTTTTACTAGTTCATCAGCCAGGTTCGTGTAGTATTTAAGGTCGTATTTGGTACGAGTAGGATCACTAACGTCTCCTGTGTAGGAAATTGCTGCTTCCACTACTCCACCTGCCTTTCCAGCTGCATCCATACCTGAATAATTTTAATTCGTAGATAATTAAATTCTGATGATAGCAATTTGTACACCAATCACAAAAAAGTAAATATAAAGGCTATCCTTACCAAGAATGAGATTCGGAAGATAATTCAGAGAGTCGAATACCCTGAAGATGTCCATTCCTGTTTGAACAGCGAGTTCGCAAAATTTGAAGACAACGTTATCTGGGTAATTGGTATAACCAACTGCATTGGCACCTCTCAACAACATTTGGAATGGAATGTTGGGAATAGTTTTTCTCATATTCTCGAGCCTTTCCCAAGGACATTCGTGCAGAAATCTTAAAGCCACGTCGAAGGTAGCACCGCCCCAATTTTCCAGAGCGTAAAGATTGTTGAATTTGTGAGCCACGAATGGAGATATCAAAAGTAAATCATGGGATCTAACTCGAGTTGCTAGAAGGGATTGATGAGCATCCCTGAAAGTTGTGTCCATCATGAGTAATCCTTTGTGTTCCTTAACTGCTTTTGCAAAAGCTTCTGGACCTTTCTCCTTTAAGATTTGGCGGAAACCTTTTGGTGGATCGAGAAGATCTGAAAAAAGGTTTCTTTCATTTTAGGAAGTCTGGGAAAGACATTTATAAGAAGTGAATAATTAGTTAAAAGTTATGGTAGCAAGTGTTAAAGACATTTTTTAGCGATTATGATTTTCAAAATTGTTCTGGTTCAATAAGTAAAAATAGTATAATGAAAAAATTAAAAGAAAATGTAAATTGTTATTCTCATTTTTCAAATTGTTTTTGAATAGAAGTATTGAAAAATTGATGATATTAATCACAAAAAATAAGACAATTAGAAACATGATTTCTAGCAAGAACTGTATTTCTAAGTAAGTTTAATCAATTATTCTCTTGGGTTAAAACTTTTTTGAATTTTGCGAAGCACAAGAATAATTAATTTGCAAGTAATTTATTGCGTTAAAACATGAAAGGCTGATAGAAATAATATTAAAAATAAAAGCTTTTCAGAGCCCTCTATTCCACCTTTCAATAAGTTTCTATATTAAGAGGAAGTTTCAGAAATTAGAAAAAGGTGGAAAGGTGGATTTTTCTGATACGATCATACCTGAATGATCCTCATCGCTGGACTCTTCGGCAGCTGCAAGCTTAGCAAAGTCTAAAAAAAATTGGCAAACAAAGTGATAAAAGCATGCGATAAACAATGAGTGTAATACAATAAGAAGGGGCGAAATGATAATGAAATTTTCCAATGATTTGCTAGACACCGATGTGCATCGATATCTACATTAAAAAATTATTATTGTTACAGTAATAGATTAATGAGAGTGACTGATGATGTTTTGATTAATAATTGTGAATTTAAAAACACACAATTTAGAAGAAAATACATATTTTATGAATGGCGGTGCATAAATTAAGGTCTATTTAAATTTAAAAAGTAATCAAGACAGTTTCATAAATCAACTACAGATAATTTTACGAAGTAAATTTTTAATCATGACAATACTAAAAATTTAAATTAAATTTTGAAACTAATGTGTAGAGAAAATGAGAATTCAGGAAAAACATTAATATAGTAACCAGCTAAGAAAACAGTTCTACAAAATCAGAAAACAATTTTAATTGAAAGAGTTTGCAAAAAATATTAATTTCCATATTCGTGCGATATATTAAATAATAAAATGTTGCTACAAAACACTGAAATAAATTACATTATTGTAAAGTTTATGAGACAATAATGAAAGTGATAATGAAAATTACGTACCAATTGCAATTTGAGGAACATAAGGTCTAATTTCGGCTGGTTTTAAATTGGTAGCCAATGGGGTACTGGGACCATTTACAAGAACAGTTCCCAGATAGTTTAGCAATTTTTGTGCTCGATTTTGACTTGGCTGGAATTGGAAAAGTTGAGGATTTTCGTCGATGAAATAAGTATCGACATTTCCATTAAGGAATTTCTGGTTTTCCAGTACATTCAACAAAAAGGGAATGTTTGTTTTTACACCACGAACTCGGAATTCTCTAAGGGCTCGGTTCATTTTTGCACAGGAAGATTGAAGATCGGCTGCGTGTGCAATCACCTAAAAAAATTATTTTTGGAATTACTATTAAGAAAATCAGTTCTTTTGATAAATATTTTTGCCAGCCCAAAAAAAAATTGTACCTTGACGAGAAGAGAATCGTAGTAAGGAGAAATAATAGCCCCAGAAAATGCAGAAGCTCCATCTAAACGAATTCCCATTCCTTCACCAGATCTGAAAACTTCAATTCTTCCTGTATCTGGTTGGAAATTCTTCGCAGGATCTTCAGTCGTCACGCGACATTGAATCGCAAAACCTTGTGGTTTTATTTTTTCCTGGGTCATTCCCAGCTCTGGTAACGTAATTCCTTCAGCGATTCGAATTTGGGATTGCACCAAGTCGATTCTAAAACATAGATATTTTGATGCAAATATTGGTAAGACAAAATTTTAAAGGGCAATCTTCAGATTCAAAAATAGACTCAATGAAATCTTTACCTACTCTGAAGCAAGGCATTTATTTCTGGCAAGAAAATTTGTATTTACCCAGTGATTTCCTCGGTTACAGTGTGTTCGACCTGAAGCCTGGCATTGACTTCGATGAAGTAGAAATTCCCCGATTCGTCTGCCAAAAACTCGACAGTGCCAGCATTTGAGTATCCAACGTGTTTCGCTAATCTTACTGCGTATTCTGTCATCTTATCCCTGACTTTGGGGTCCAGATGTGGAGCAGGTGCGATTTCAACGACCTGAAATTTCAAGGTCAGATTATGTTTGATCACTTTTAATTCATTTTATTTTACATTTCACTGATTAAAGCAAATAAAAAATGTTCAAATTATAGTTATCAATTAAATATCTGATTTTCTAGGAACCTTTTGATGACGTCTTTGAACTGAGCAGTCTCTTTCGTATAGGTGAATGACATTTCCGGCTTTATCACCCAGAAGTTGAACTTCTATGTGTCTTGGCCTTTCAATGAACTTTTCTATAAACATGGCACCATCTCCAAAAGCAGCTTTTGCTTCGGAAGAAGCTCTTTCGAACATTTCTTTAACTTCCTCCATCTGTTTGACGACTCTCATTCCTGAAGAGAATAAATTAGATGAAATATCCGTCAAGACAGAAAATTATCTTTCCAAATAGAATTTTTCTAGTTCGTCTCACAATACTGAAAAAATTTCAATCTGTGAGAAAAATTCTTGAAAGGAAAACTAATTTGTCTTTTGTAGCTACAGAAATAAAAAAGAGACCGAGGATCGATATTAACCCTTTTTGAGGCAGAAGCTCTAAATAGAAAGACAAATAATTTTTTCTTGGTGATCAAGTTGTACCTCGTCCACCACCTCCGTAGGCAGCTTTGAAGATAACAGGAAGTCCATGTTTCATGCAAAATTCCATCGCCTGTTCGGAATTTGTTACAGGACCATCGGTTCCAGGAACAATGGGTACTCCAGCTTCGATTGCTGCTTGTCTAGCTGCCACCTAGAAATTTATTTTACTTATTTTAAAAAATGATTCATAAAACCTTTGAAACACTTTTTTTCTATTCATAAAAGAATTGAATTTTAAATCCAGAAAAACGAAAAACCTAAAGATAATAAATATTCAGAATAAATTGACCTTATCTCCCATTTGTTGGACGACTCTTGGACTAGGCCCTATGAATCTAATTCCAGCATCGATAACTGCTTGAGCAAAGTCCGATCTTTCCGAGAGAAATCCATAGCCTGGATGAATGGCATCGACATTATTTTCTTTGGCAACTTTGATAATTTCTGGAACATTCAGGTAAGCCTGAACTGGTGGAAGACCTCGTCCAATCATGTAGCCCTCATCGGCTTTTTGACGGTGCATTTGCATTTTATCTTGCTCGGAATAAATTGCTACCGATCGAATGCCGAGCTCTGTACATGCTCGGAAAACACGAATTGCGATTTCACCTGAAATTTTATTTAAACAAAACATTATAGATGTGTTGGAAAATATATTTATCAAAAGTTCTACATTAAAAATCGATTATTTTATTTGTTATCCTATTTTTAGTATACTTGATGAATCAGAAAAAATTTAATATTTCTCTATTTTTCATTAGAAAGATGGAATTGTGGTAAAAATTGCTATAAATATGTAGGGACTGTTTTTACTAACATTATATGAATAGTGCTAATTAATTTTAAATCCGTTTCATAATGGATATTCGATTTGCAACAAGTGCTCTACTTAAATAGAATTGCAGTAGATAGGTGCGGTTTTGGTCAGCCGATGAGTATAAAGCAGTGCATAATAATTATGTGGCAGACGAATGGAGAGGTCAAGATCTTGATTAAGACCTCTTGATTATTAATAGCATTCATTGGAAATTTTTAACTAATGTTACTCCATCACTTCTCACCCAGTAAATTATTTAAACCAATAGAATTCTTGCACTTTTAAACGCAATATATTTTCTTTGATTTAATAATTATTTAAAAATTAAATTAAATTAATTATTTGATATAATTTTAAATTTAAAAGATGAATGAATTTATATCATTGAAACAGGAAACAGCCGTCCTAATGCAGAGATTCGTATCACGATTTTAATCTTTTACGTGCGATTGATAATATATAATATAAGTGCATTACTTATTCGTGGATCACATTAATACTTAATGTATAACGAATAATTGAATGCATTATATATTATTATTATACATTACTATTGATATTTAATACATTAGGGGGACCAATATTATTCATCTATATATATCATTTAGAAAAATCAAAAGTTAATTTGTTCGCACTTCTTATCTCTCGTTTTCTACTTGTTATAGTCAATTATTTTCAAACAAAAGAATATTAGTATAACAAATCATTTTATTTGTGAAGAAATAAAAAATAGAAACATGTCTCACCTCTGTTTGCGACTAGAACACTCCGAATAGGTTTAAATTCGATATCGGTTCCAAAATTTTTCTGTGATACATTTAAAATTTGAAGTTTCACTCTGTTCCTGGACAGCATTTTGTTGGCTTTCCGAATCGAATACATTTTGACTGACCTGAAAGCTTCACTGAAAATATTTTTTTACTACACTTAAAAAATTCTTTGCAAGTAAAGTTTTCCTAGTTGCAAAAGAATTACATTAAAACACTGAAACTGCACTTTAATCCTCGGTTTTTGGTATATTCTTCTTGACTTTTTTTTCTTAGTCTGTTTTCTCGGAGAATTTTGTCAGTTTCCTTCTCTGAGTACGGTTTAATTATGCTGAGGAATGTTTCTTCTCGGTCCCTATCGTTTCGAGGGTCTCGAGCGAGAGCCGGATTTCTGAAACAAAAAGAGGGGGAAATCAGTTTTTTCGATCGAAAATCATTTATTATATTACCAAAATAAATTTAGATAGAATGAAATATAAAATAATGACAATGATAGTATCATTATTCAATTAGTGCTATTATTATTATCTAAAATGTATTACAATATATCATACTGTTGTATGAATTTTTTATTAATCGAGGAGTCGTACGAAATCTCTTTTTAAATATTTTTGTTGGCGTAGAAAGTTTTTAAAATATGCACAAGATTTTTTTACATATTCTTACTCAATTATGTATAATATAAGGGAAGCATTCTCAATTCCGGAATATTCCAAACCGGTTTTGTAAATTATTATAAATTAATATAAATTATTATAAATAATTTAGTAAAGAGACAGATGAAGATTAAGTTATAACATTATCCTAAGAAAGTGGGTAAAATCATATAGTATATTAAAAAGTCAAATTTGAAAATAATACTCAATATGTCAATCATAATTATTGCCGCCTCAGACAATAATATAGATAATAAATGAGGAATAAAAATGATATCGAACGAGGAAAAATTATGTTTGGTCAAGGCATTCAGTCGAGCCTTCGTATGATTCATATTGTGAAAGTTTATGGATCAGTATGAAAGATCAGTATTCTGTACTATGGACGTGCCTATCGTGGAAACTCATGCTATAGTTATGCATTCCGTAAACCGATTCGCGGACAAGAAAATTGCAAATCGTCTGAAGAAAAGTTCAGAGTTTAAAATGCACAAAAGAGAGTGGTAAGAGAATGTATGTGCGAGTAAAAAAAACATAGAAAGTCGATGCACTGGAATCACCCCGTGCAGAAATTCCAATATGGCTCTGATCGGGGCCCAATCGGGCAGAACTTGGCCCAAATCGGGCTATCTAGATGGACCCAGACTCGAAATGAAACGCGATACCCGATCGGGGCCGAAGATAGATAACCCGGTCTGGCCCCGATTGGGCCCATATAAATATATTTTTATCATTGTTTTAATGAAAAGGGATTATTAAATAAAATACTATTAAAACTGTATAGAATTTAAAATATTTGAATTTATTTAATATTTAAAGAAAGACACAATATAACAACTAGAATTTATAAATAACGAACTTATCAAAGTATTTTTAAATATATGTATATTTGTTTTCAAATTCTAAATTTAAATTACACGTAGAGAATTATTTTGAAATAATAAATTACTTTTACTTTTTATTTTCTAATACATAACCTTATTTCGAGGGTAGGTTTCATCTTAACATATTTGATAAATTTACTTACTCTCATCTTGAACACGTAAAGTAGGAATATCTTTGCGTATTCAATGCCTACGCACTCGTTTTGTCCTCGCTTTTGGCATTTTTTTACACTTATTTAAACTTTTTTCCACTTTTTCACCTTTCTACTTTATATTGAAACTTGGAAGATTTGTGCGCTCCAATAGTTTTGTGGCTTAAAGTGGGTTGATTATAATCAACCCACTTTGAGCCACAAAACGCGAGCGCCATCTACCTTCAAAATTGGCTTCGAATATGGGGTCTAGATGGAACTATATTTGACATATTTTCGGTGCCAAATATGGCGGTGGATTTGGTTCGACCTAAAACCCAGATATTCACCAAGTTACAGCCACAAAATAGCGTGCCCGACCGGGCCCAAATCGGAAATCAGGCAAATATTTGGCAATTTCTGCACGGGACTGCTCATTTTTTATTTTGATAATACAATACTTTTTTTTTGTTTTTCTTAACATTGCTTGTTTTTAAAATGTTAATTTTATAGAAGAAATTGTTAATTCATTAATTTCTCTTTATCTAAATGTCAAGTTTAGACTTAAGTCTTCATATTGGAAAAAATTTCAATGAAGGAAACTAATTAAATTAGTATTTATTCATATAAAATGTATATACATATTGCATTATAATGCATTATAAATTTTAAGTTAATTTCATTTATAATGAAAGTAACATGTGTAAAGAGAATAAAACTGAAAAAAATATAAATATTAGAAGATAACGAATTTCAAGAAGAATGAGAGACTTGATAGATTCATTATTTTGAATTTAACGTATCAAGGTGAGATTTATCAAAATAAAGTCGTTTCAGTTTCACTTTAGTTAGCTTTTATATCTGGTGAGTGTCGGACCTCTTACATTTTATTAGTTTACATTTTTCAAATAATCGTATAATTTTTACTAAAAGCGGGACTATTTGTAAAAATCAGGTAAGAAACTTCATTTAATTTCATTTTGTTCATAATTTAATGTGTAAATAAAATAGATGAGGGAAGAAAATAATTATACTTATTGATATATCGCTGAACAATCTGATATTGTGCAAAATTGAAGGCTTGTGAATTAAACTTGTTTAGCATTCAGTGTTTTCTTTTTTATATTAAATAAGTAATAAAACGATTATATATATAATAAATTATGAAACGATTGGAGTACAAAACTTTTGATTTCAAAGTTTTAAAGCTTAGCAATAAAACTTTCTGTGAGAAGAAACAATTTGCCCTTTTGTAATTTCTTCGTCAGAAACATATTAAACGAACCAAAAACAAGGAATGATTCCGTAATATTTTTCTGTTTTAGTATCAACAATTCAAGCACGGTTCATCCATGGAAAAGATGTCATCCTCATCGGAAGAAACGGATTACAATATTAAGACAGATGTAATAAATGAAAAAATAACCATCGGTTGGGAAATTATAAATATTGAACGATTTCTTCATTTGGGCAAGAGTTTGAAATCTGAGAAAATTTGCACTGACGAAACCACGTCTCATGAATGGCAATTGGTATTGAACATAGAGGAGAACGAGTGTATTTCTTTCTTGGCAATCAGCACATCGGACGAAGTTACGGGTCACATGTTTTCCATCACTTGTTCTATCCTAAATTCCCAATACCAAAAAGTTTACACCAGACAAATCGGTTATCTGCGGAATGTAATGGAAACCTGTAAAGAATATGGACATCCAAATTTTACCACTAAAGCTGACCTTGAAAGCCAAGCCGAAGTATACACGACCGATAACACTCTAAAATTATTAATCGAAATAGAGTTTGCTATTTACATCAGTCAAAAAAAATTGTATCTAACAATAAATAAGCTACCTTCTGCAGCAAAAAATTCTAATAATTTCCAAAAGCTATTTGAAAATCGCCTCTTCAGTGACGTGCTTATCTCCGTTGGTAAGAAATCATTTCCGGCTCATAAAGCGATTTTGTCAGCCAAGAGTCCAATTTTCTTCGAAATTTTTGCAACGGATCCGCAAATGAAAGTTTATGAAACCAGTGATTGGAGTATTTTGGTAATGAAAAAAATCGTTGAATGGATCTATACAGGGGCTTTAAAAGAAGAGTTATATTTTATAGATGATAATTTGTTGGCCGCTGCACACGCATTTAATCTCTGGGACCTGAAACTCTTAACTGAGGTAAAACTCTCCAAAACATTTTCACCAGAAACTGCTATACTACTTCTTACTTGTGCGCAAAATTGTGATGCAACGTTTTTAAAATCGAGAGCTATAAGGTATATTACGAAAAATGCCAAAAAATTTGTAGAACGTGAGGATTTTCAAAACCTTTTAGTAAAAAATCCGCATTTCATCTCGGAAATTTTTCAGAATTCATAAATGTATAGCTCGCCTTTGTATTCAACGTCTAAATATTTAATTGTTTGTAACTTTTATTCCTTGTTATATATGTAATTTTAAAATGGAGTTGATAAGAAATGATTTACCGGAAAGAATCTAAAAGATAAGAATGAGGAAAATAATTTCTATGATTGTAATCAATTTTCGAATGCAATAGATTCTTTTCTTGTTGCAAATGTATAAATAATTAATCAGCTCGGCAGGTTGCCTTCAGAGCAACCTGCCTTCTGATTGATTGATAAGATTAATTGTTGAATGTTCATTTGTAACTACTGGCTGATTTTTAATATTATACATACTGTTTAATCTCTTTTTGTAAATTTTAGAATGGAATCGAAGAGGTAGAAGATAATTTCCTGTTACATAATCAGTAACAAGAATTTTTGTATTTAAACAAATATTATATTATTATTTATATTCATTTTTTTTATGTAATAAAGTTAGGTACATGTTGCTACATGTGCCTATTGTTACTTTCACAAGAATATATTAATTTCGAATAGGATAAAATTATTTCGTTTTTATTTTCTTCAATGAAATTGAGGTACATAAGAGAACATGAATTGAAATGCAGGAGATAGTATATAACTGTACATACTACTATTTATTCAAGCGATAACAGCGACGCATATTATAAAACTTATTTTATTTGAAAATTGCCCAAAGCTTAAAAACTTAAATGTCTCAGATTTATCTGTTAAACTCGCGAAAATGGAGTGAGTGCCAAAATCAAATTTGTTTTGCTTTTTCGAGAAAGTAACCAAAAAAGAGAAAGATTTGGAAATTATAGAAATTTCTGATATTTATATTTTTAAGTTTGACTTCAAAAATATAAAGGTGCAGTTTTATCAAGTTGTCACTAAAATAATTACCTCCATTTTGGGTTGAAGTAATAGTTTAGTTCTTTTATCGATTCTAAATCAGGCTCTAAAATGTAGAACTAGTTTCTCAATGTACACAATTTACTTTGTCATACTTTCACGTCTTGCTTAATGCCCTTATTTGTTTTGCGATTAAGAATTCATAGACGTCGAATAGACATCTATAACTGGCATATAAGGAATTTATGAGCCAAAGTAATAAGCAAGGACGCGATAAGTAAGGCCTCAGGTCTACTTCTCTATAATTATAATTACCCTCGATTAGTATGGGTATTTTCGAATGAGATTCTGAGAAATTTTTCCTCTGTGGAAATTCTCAACATTGTGTATCGTTAGATAATGTAAATGACTCATATAAGAAAATTCCTTCTAAGTATAAAAAACAGTAACGATTATTAATATATAAAAACATGCGCTATCTAAATTATCAATATTTAAATACTAAGTTAAAGTTAAACGGTATTTTCGCTTTCAATCGCGAAGGAAATATTTAAAAGTGAGCGAGACATTGCGCCGTTAAAACTTTAATCACTTGAACTATTGACCTCTTCATAAACGTATATGGATTGTTCAAGTAAATATATAAACTATAAGTAATTTTATTTTTTCTGGATAAAAAGGAAGTAATAAGAGAGGACCAAAAAAAGAAAATTGAAAGAAAAATCCATTTGTTAATTAATTTTCTTTTTTAAATCACTGATTCAATTAGAAAACAAATTCTCAAGTGCTTCGAGCAATAGAAAAATAGAATCAAATCGTTTAGAGGTTGATGACTCGCCTATAGCAAGTTACGAAACCTACTAAGCAGAGAAGAACATTGGTGGATGAAAAAAAAAAAAAAAAAACTTCGAATGATTAACGTTTTTTTATATTTATAATTAAGAGAACTGCTAAGTTTTTAAAAATTACTATTCTTTATTTTGTAACGTTAAATGTAATTAAATTTTTATGGCTATTGATTTTACATCATTTAGAATAAAATCTATTCAAATTTGTTACGTAAGTACTTCTAATTTGTATACATGAGGGCGTTAACAGCTACAAAGTTGTTTGGGAATTGAAATCTTTGCATAGTCTACACCGATGCCTTTATCGCATAAATTAAATAAGTCCAAAGTGCACAAACATATACGTGTATGTTTAAAAGATTGTAGGTCAAGTAACGAATTCAAGACAAAGTAAAACATTGACAAACAAAATTAGTAAATCCACTTTTCTACAATTTTTGTATTTAATTTATAACAGATAAAGCTCTCGAAAATAAAGTTTTTGAAAATTCTGTTCATTTATAGAGTTTTTAAATTTTTAATGTACTTTTGAAAATAGTTAAAAAAAATAGTTGTTTCTTAAATTTTATGGCAACATTTTAATTATAAATGGAACGAAGAAAAATGGTTATACAAGTTTACGACATTCAAGCCTTTCAATATCTTTTTCACAGTAGTCTTAATTTTAAAGGCGCTCATATGGTTTATCAGAATAGTATTCCGAAATTAGTTTCACCCCATATAATTAAAAAAAGAATAATCTTGTAGTTTATTTAGATTTTTATTTAAATAGGGAAAAGATGTGTCAAGTATAGATAAATAAATAAAAAAAACTACATTTGAATTTCATTAAAGCAGAGAACTTTTTTATTGAACTATAAAAAGTAGGTTTAACATGCCAAAATATAAATCTCCGCAAGTCGCAGATTGTCATTTCTGTATCGATCTGTGTCGAGCACAAAACATTGACACACAAAAAAGGGCTTTATCCACGTTTTTGAAAGGGGCCAAGGACTTTGTTGGATTGCAATTTTGAATTATGCATTATAAGTGAGGTGCGAGTAACTTTTTGCGAAACGAGCAAAATTTTTTGTATGAAACTTAAGTAAAGTAACTAGCACACGCGAGGGTGGGTCAAAGAGCAAATATTCTTTTGAGTGACTAAACTTCTATTGTTCGCAGATGGGTCTTTTAAATTATTTGAAGGCTCGTCTATCAGAGTATTTTTAAATACTCAATTGGAATGAAAGTTGAACATAAATCCAGAAATAGGTCCCTAGGTATGACAACGTGTTTAAAACACGTGCCTTGTTTTGTCTGGATCGATGGCTTGATTAGCATATTTATCTTGCCGATGACAGTAGCAGCAATTCGCATAACAACTTCATGAACGTAATATATACCCCTTCCGACATTATCTTTTTAAATCGAGTGGATAGATGTTCATTCATTGATAGCTGATGTATGAGGTCAATCATGATCATACACTGCATAAAATTGTGCTATGTGTTGCAAATGCTACGTTAAAATTTACGACGACTTATAACTTTGCATTTTTAACTTTATATATTGGCACTTTTTGCATAAATGTGCACTTCACAAAGAAGAAAAACGTCCTTTGCAATTTCAAAATTGAATTTGAAGCGCTTAACCTTTCATACTGGCATGATTTCATGTTTTTAAAAACTAATCTTCTATCACTCTTAAAATTATGCTGAAGTTTCCCAAATGGTTCGAAAGTTATTGAAATTAAGTGAAAGGTTTACAAAATCAATAGATTCATATTTAATTAGAATTAATAGGTAAAATGCTCTTTTGATTATCAATAATTAATAATCAAAATATTTTAATAATAAAATAATAAATCTTCTAAGTAAATGCGTTCCAAAATGCACGTAGCTCCTTTCTAACAGAATAATTAGTGTGGAAAATAACATATTTTGGTATCAGCAAACTTCTTTATTTTTGATTACAGCATCAAGTGGACTAAACTTTAAATATCAGTGATGATAACAATGAATTGTCAGCCATATATATATATATACGCGATTAATCACGTTATAAACGAAATGTCAAATATAAAGCTCGATTGTTTTGTAATTAATCAATTTCCACTCCGAGTTTTTTAATTACCCATTTCCATACATTCTATTCTCTATAATAATCAATGGGGTTAATTACTCTTCTCTTCAAAAGACACTTCTTTAGTCGTGCTATATATGAACGAAAGAACCGGTTATGTAAATAAAACACGATTTCTGAAAAGTGAAGCATAATATTCGAAGAATTCGTTTTCTCGAGTTGAATAATTTAATCGGGAAAGCACGAGACTTGAAATCATATTGTACAATCTTTGTTAGTTTAGATCCTTTTGTGTTGATCAATAAAATTGTTCGTATTATATAATTGTCGATTTAAAACAATCCATGCATTTTAAAAAGCATTAATATAATGGTTTAATAGTGATGCTTAAATTGATGAGTATAAATCTTCTGCTTTTCACACTTTTTAAAATCAATTTGAGTGGGAAAACATTCATTGGTTGGAAGAATCAAAGTTCAAAGCCAGATGACTGAGCACTTTTTTGTTTGAATAAGTTGCTCAAATCTCCTAAGAATTCTTTTTTATAAAAATTTTTTCTACACATAAATTCAAAATAAAATTAAGTTTTTGTGTTTTCTCGTATTTTCAAGCTGAAAAATACAGTATTTAAGAAAAAATGTTAAACCTAATTTACTTAATAAGAAAATTTTAAAGTGTTACAATAATTTTTTGACAGAGGTGCCTCCCCGTTCATATCTATTAATTTATCTAGACAACACTTGAAATGTCTCGACACGTATATTTCATCAAGATTTATTGCGGAAGTAATAAAAATGTGTTATGATTGGACAGATTATCATTTTGAATAATTAAATCTTTTCCTTTTTTTGACTTTCTTTTACCTTTTATATACCAATTTTTTTTTACTTTGAATTAAAAAAAAATAATAATTAGCGTATCATATCAAAGAAGATGAACTTTCCCTTTTTGTTTTGATGTGAAATTGTTATATAATCACAATTTCACACATTCTTTATCAAACTATTTTTAAACTATTTTTTATATTTTGAGATTTCAAAAGCTTTTAAATTTCCATACTTTTAAAAGGCGGAAATGTCACAAATAGAAGAATTCATTGATATATTATCAACAACTAGATGAATAAACTATACAATTTATTAATTTAAAAATATTGAGTTACTTTTACATTTTTGAAAAGGTTGAAAGAACAAAATTTTCTCTCTTAAGAATGAAGAACTTTTTCTAAGGGTTGTGCGCAACCCTTAGATCAGTTCGTTGTCGACCAACATCCCTAAAAGTGACCTCGAGATTTTATCTATAGACAAAAATAGGTCAAATTTTCATAGATCACAAAAAAGATCTCGTGAAAGGCAATTAAAGTGATCCTCCATTGGCACAGCTATCGAGGGTGGGAAAATCGTCGTGTCGACAGACGACACATTCACAATTACAGAGCCGCATGCACCCTTGCGCACAATACAACCACACAGAATGCATAAATAGGGTAACCGCCCCGGAATGTGATAGTGGCACTACACGGATAACTTTTTCCCATTTGTTATTCCACGCGTTTCAACACGATGATAATACACACATAACACGAGGAGTGCAAATTGTCGAGCAAAAGGCGATTCGTTAATTCACCTGGCGATGGGATTTCATTCATGAAAAAAATAAAAATAATTTTGTACTTACAAAGCCGATCGACGGAAACAAGATAAGCCAAGACCGTCCGGCTAAAGTCTAAACCGTACTAACTAAACTCTAAAAATCTTGTCTGATGAATGTTCTGATACATGCGTTCGACCTCTACGGAAATAGGCAGGCACAGAATATGTGAATGTGTAAAGGAGAAAAAGTGGGGGATGACGAACCAAAGCCTGCTGCCATCTTGTAGTTATGTTGATAACACAACTCGTTTATAACAACTGCTGATAACGTGAAAAAATGGGAAATTTTTGGAAAAATTGATGCCAGTGAAAACGGATGAGTGCATCCAGTAGATACGGGCGACTTTGGTCAGACAAGGGAGTCTAATTAGAAAAGAATCCATGTTTGGCCTTTCATAATATTTGGGTGAAAACCACCCCAGTATTTATGCAAGCTGTAATGTATATATAATGCATATATAAACATTGTGTATCATATATCATTGTGTATGATATAAAGTACATATATACCTGCGTTATAATATTCATTTTTTGAGTAATTTAATGCTCTTTAATTGTAAATCATTCGAAGTTCAGAAGTACTTGTGTCTTCTTTGTAATATAATACTTTGCTCCACATCTGTAATAAAAATTTGTTCCCTCAGAAAAATAATACAAAAGGTTTTATATATAATTTTATCTTAGGAAAAGTCGACCTTAACAATTCACCGGTAACAAGAATTGCCCATTTGTATCATATACACCTTGAAGTTTTCCAAATTATTAGTAAATAAACACCCAGCACAGATTTTTCAACCATTTATTACTTTTTATACATTAATTAGGCGTGAGATAAATTCGTTTTTAACTTGATAAGTAACAATTTGATCTCCAATAATATAATTGCGACATTAATGTCATACAGTTTGTTATATGTACACATAATTCTTTCCGCCCTAGGTTAACTACATTGTGACAAAGTGCGAAACGGGGCGGCTCTCAGCTTCTATTTTTTAAATATAATTCCTTTACAACGTCATTCCTAATTCATTTTTTCTAAGCTACCACTTTTACCATCAAATGCAGAGAATCTTTAGATAGAGTATTATACATTATACAACAGACTAGTTTACCGTTTATTATTAATGTATGTATTATACACGAGGAAATCGAAAAATTAAAAATTATAAAAAAATACAATCTTCAAAATAGAAACTATAACCGTCTTTTTTACTCTTCAGCTACCGCATGTATTACTTTTGTATCTGAGTGTTTTCGGAAAACGCATCGAACATTTAGATTTGTACAGAAGTTGCGTTTTATGACTTTTTAAATGTAGCTACCGTCGGTCCAATATCCTATTAAGACTTGCTAAGTTACACACATTTAATCATAATTAAGGAAAGACTAATAATTTTTATATTATGAATTTAATACGCAGTCTCAGAACCTATTTTGGGGTACAAAATTTAACAATTTTTCAATACAAAACAGTAATGCTTACGAAATAGACAACGCTCTGTAAATTATTTTCAACAATTCTCGATATCAAAATCAAATAGAATATAAACCTAATAAAGAAAACAATTATTTAGGCTTGTATTCTCATTCGTTTAGTATCAAATAATTATATCTGCTTCTATGTGAATTTAGCAAAAGAATTCACCACTTTTGGAAAATTCGATTTATGATTCTTATACGTATATATTATATATTATACATAATATATATATATACATATATATATATATATATGTATTTTCAACATATTTTTGTCAATTGAATTAGTAGCTTTAAAAAGCAGTTATGTATTTAGATTTCGAGGGTATCATATACATATGTATATGTTAATTATTCCATTTTCTTTTAGTCAGCGTGAGAAAGCTCGAAAGCATCAACTTTCGGTATACTTTCCTTATTATATAATTTCCGACTCTATTTCACGATAAAGCATCATTTATTTCTCAAATAAATACTCATTTAACGTAAAATTATTTCATAATAATAACACAGCCACAAAATGAAAGTCACCGATATATTTCACTCACTAAAAATAAATAGTCTCTCGCTCTCTTACTTACATTAGAATTCTTCAGTTAAAAGAAGCTCTCTTAAATAAAAAATACTGTCATATATGTGCGTTACGCAATTAAAAATTAACAGAAATTATTTAAAATTAAGTTTCTAGCTCCTTAATTTCTAATTTTATTCGCATGAATAACTTCCTATGGTTATTTTACCTTAGTTTTGCTAACATTATTTTTATTCCTAGTCTCGTATATACCCATACCATGTAGAAATTTCATGTGCAAAAAATTCTCTAAAGCTTCAAATTGAAAAAAGTTTATAGCCAAAGTGATGAATGATTTTGCTTTAGAGATTTCTGTTTCCAGAACAGCGAGTTTGTGAAATGAAATTAATTTTAAAGTGGTGATTATCGAATGTGGAATATATATGAAATACATGGAATATCGAAAAGATTCCAAAAATTCGTTACATTTATTGTAATATTGAAGTTTAGAATGATTTGGAGTAGAGAATATTTTTTTCCTACTCAGATTTTTGTACGACTATATCCGAAGGTTAAAAAAATATGTTTTGTCACTACGATTCGGTTTCAATTCCAGCCATTCTTATTGTTTCTTGATTACCACCTCCGGATGGTGATGACAAAATTTAAAAAAATTATGAATTAAAAATGACTCAGATGTTAAAATTTCTAATTATAAAATGTTGATATTCAAATTTATTGTGAAGTATTTTATAAGGATGTCGACTTTTTATTTCTTGTAATTAATTATTGATATATGTTTGTGTATATAACACAGATGATACTTTTTAATACTTCTCGTCATTTCGCAAAATAGAAAAGTGGAAAATTGCGAAAGGTCATTTTAAATCATAAATTGATTTGAAGTAGAAAAGAGATTTTGAAAATGTACCAGTTTGAAGAATATACTCGTAGATAATAAGATTTTAGCTACACAATTTTAGACCACAATTTTTTTCGAATTTTTTGGATATTTGAGCTGTTCTTAACCTATCATTATTTTCTTCAAACATTTGAATTTGATAAAAAATTCTCTTCACATGAGAACTTGAAGTTTCACATCAAAGCTCTGGTCTCTATTTAATATAATTAAATTCCAAGCACGTAAGCACTTTTTCCCAATACAATCCTTATTTTCCGATTTCTAGTTATGAAACAATTCCTCATGTTATTCCACTTGGCATTCTGAGGTCAGAAACAATTGTAATTCAGCAACATGCAACACTCAGATTTTTTTTTAGAAAATAACACCCATGAATATTGTTGATTTTTGTTTAAAAGTGTGATTTCTGCAATCAGTTGAATATTATTAATTGAATGTAGAATGAATATGAGTTTAAGAATCCTAAGATAATTTCTTATTTTCGTCCATATTGAATTTGATTTTCTTTTCATGTTAAGTGCTTGTAATACCAGATTAGACAAAATCACACTTCTTTGTGCTTACTCTTGATCACTCTTTTTCCTCTGTATTTTGATTCTCCATTCCCAGAAGTGTAGATTTATCTTCAGGACCCTCAACTTCCGGTTCCTCGACGCTGAGTTGCTTCCTTCGCGATAATCCTAAAAAGTATAATACCCCAAAGCAGGAAAATACAGCTAATAACCCAAACAGAGCTCCCAAAATGACGAAAATTGTATGAACTACTGGAACCAATCCTGTGCCCTGAAATAGAAAAGAAAATATTTTTCATTTTTATCAAAATATAGAAAAGTTGGTCAATTTATTTATTAAAAGGTGTTTACTTTTCAGTAAAATAGTGTGTTCTAACGAACTGGAATAAAAAAGAATGATTTGAATTCTTTTTTTATGTTTCGGGGAAATAATGGGGAGTCCGAGCACACCAATTTAAAAAATACAGGTAGACTTATCGGAGGGTCGTAGGTCACAGACGTGTTCGGTTGGTAAACGTGAAAAGAAAATAAAGGCCGCGGGCAATACCGCGGTTCGTCCGCTTTTAGATTCACGAACACGCTCTGCCTATCGATCAGACAAAACTTCGCTTTGGATGATGGCTTACTGCACTGCGATCAATATTAATGCCAGATCCAGATTCATACTGATAAAAAGAACTCTCCTTCAAATTTTAAAATTTTTGTTGTTTCATAAATGTAAAAAATACTTTAATTCTGTACTCTTTAAAGATATATAGTAAACCGACAAACATTCTGCAAAGAATTTATGAATTGAATCTTTCTAATTTCTTATTTTCCATTAGTTGATTTTCCAAAAGTTAAAAAGAAATAATCGAAAAGCTCACCTGCCACCGAGGATCAGAAGGCATCCAATCGAAGGGCCATTTTTGTGGCCAAGGTTTAATCGTCCCTTCCGGAGTTTTAAAAATCAATCCCTCCAAACTTAATCCACGGGCTAATACACTCGTAGTGATGTTTCCCTTTTTATAAGAAGCTATGCCGGCCTTCATATACATCTGAGGAATTGTCTCATTTTCCCTTAATTTCAAAGTTACTCTTGGCATTTTCAGTTTTGGGGGTCCATTCGTAACCAGGGATTTTAATTCTAACGAAGACGAAGCGAATGTTGATGAACTCAATGTAGTTGAAATTGGCGTTGGTGACGAAGATGATGAAATTGATGACGATGATAAGATTGGTGCCGACGTCAATGGCAATGTAGAATATAAACTTTTACGAAAATTGGTTGTAAATGAGGAAGAAACTTGGGATCGATCTGTCACTGGATTCATGTCTGAAAAATTACAATCGATCTTGTTAAAAATTTCCTCCATAATGCAAATTTCGAATACACTTTTCATGATTTACATCTTACCAGACACCACAAAATCGGAATTTTGGCCCTCGTTACTTTTGGACGTTATCGATTGTGTGGAAGTTTCTTCCTCGATGTAATTTCTTTCCCTTGAAGCATCAAGCTTAGAAATAATTTTTGAGGCAATCAAACTCATTTGCCTGTTTTTATTTGCGTTTTCAGATGCAAGGACCTGCGTTGAGTTATTCCTGATGCGAAAATTATGTTCGATTCTTCCCATGGTTAACATGCTGTTTATAAACATGTTTCGTTCGTTCTGATTTATCAGGAAAGGAGTGACAGTGCAGGAAAGAATGAAGAGGATCAACAAAGTCCCCATTGTGTACTTCATCAATTTCAATCGACTTTTTTGAGCTGTCTGTAATGGAAGTCCACTTGAGGTAAATTGATCTGTTTGAGGAAGTATTGTATATTGAAGACTCGCATCTCCCTTTCGAACAGTTTTGTACATCTTGATGTCCTAAAAATGGGGAATAAAATTATTTGTAAACTAATCATTTGGAGAATAAACCCTCCAGTTTCAGACTCAATTAATGTCCATCTCAATCATGTCAGTTAAAAGTTTTATGAAAAATTAACAAATTCAATAGGAGGAGAGAAGAAAAATAAAACTTTCTGCACTCAAAAATTTTAATATGGTGATACTAAGTTTGCAAATCAGTTTCTTGGAGAATAACACTGGAGTTTATAGATGTGAAAGCTGCTACGCGACGTCTTGAAAGCTCGATAACTGCAGAAGTTCACAATCTTCAAACTGCTTCAAAAGAAAAAACTCAGAAAAGAGTAAAAGACTCGAGAAATTGAGTAAACGAGAGACAGGGCCTGCACTTTGTGAACGATCTGCCTTCCTTCGAGAATTTGAAAGATTTAAATTTCTGAATTAAGCTTTCAACCACCCCCATTCAAGTTTCGAAGTTATGATTTTTTTTTACTTCCAGTAATAATTTTATTTAATAAGAAAACCGGGATATGCATTTACGGGACTTTGAAACATTGAAATATTTGTAAAATGTATATAGAAAATGTCCAGAAAATTCGATCAAAATCTTTCCAAGAAAAGTAATAAAAAAAGTGTCGCTTGTTTCAATCTTCGTGACATAAAAAACATTGGATCGTAAACTAATTTGATGCATGTTGTTAATATCTTTAATTTTCTGGTCGCTTTAGACAATACAGTGATATTTCCACAGATAAATCAATTCCGCTTTAAAGCGTTGTAAACAGTTAAGAAGTTGACTAGTGAATAAAAACTAAACATGATTTTATAAAATAAAGTCATTTAAATCGTTTAAACGAAACCTTGTAATTTAGATGAGTTTGAAAGATATTTTTCAAAGATTTAGTTAGACATTCGAGTTCATTAGAATACCCTTTTCATGCAAAAAATTGACATAGACTTTAATTAACGAATTTACGCCAGGTAATTCCGAAGCTCTCTTTTCATTTGAGCCACAGAGGGAGACAGAAAACACTGTAGACTTGAAGCACAGTTGGTTTTTCAACCCCGAATGAGTGTGTAAAAGAAGAGAGGAAAAAACAACTCTTCACACTGAACATGAAAAAAGTTGGTTGGATGCTTACACGAGTACCTTTCGTACTCCTACGTTTTCTTTTAATATTGCTTTTATTACATTTCAATTTTAGTCCCTGTGAGAAAAAAAAAACAAAAGAAACATACATTTTCACAAAAATCTTCAAAAACATATTTTTATGGAAATTAAGAATTTCTTCATTCCATGAAAATGACTTGACCCTTTTAGAACTTTGATTATCTTTTATAATCAATATTTTTAATACAATATTTGCCAACTCTAAAATGGATGATTGATAACTTATTTTACTTGGCTCAAATTTCAAATAATCGAAATTATACTACAAGTAATATAACAAAACACTTTTCTTTTATTAAAAGTAATAACATTGTTTAGCAAAATTATTAAAAAAAATACAAAAAAATAAAATACAGTAGGTAATAATCGAAATGCAATTTCGCTGAAAGCTGAGATGTGATTCTCCCTAGAGAGACTTAGAATCGATTTCTCTAAGAGCACTTTATAATCTTTCTATTTTAATTTCTTTTAATTATTTTAATTGTTTCTATACAGTAAAGTCAACGCGTGACTTGTGGTTTACAAATTTGTAATCGATTTTTCTTATAGTGAAAACAAATAAGGCCTGGAGAAATTCGTCGTAGTTTCCAGAAAATTACATGATTCGAAGAGAATAAGAAATTTCTATTATTGTCCTTAGCATATTGTTTGATTGTGGTAAATTATTCCCACAAAATAAAATATATGAGTACTCACGATATGTCAGAGAAGCTGGTGGGGGTAATTCGTAATTTTTCACGTTTCCTCTTCCGGGCAAGATGTACCGGACCAATATGTGGTTATCCGGGACAGGCAGAACCTCGCCTGTAAGGGAATTTCTTCTGAAAAACGCGCAGTTGCGTGCTCAGGGGTGAAACTCAATTCGCATGCGCATCCCTGTTTTCCCGGTGACATATGAAACCTTGTTTTGTTAATTGCTTCCAAAAAGGGAAAACGATGATTCAATTTCCCTTACCGCAGTTTATCATTTATTAATTGAAACTATTTTCGATCCCTTCGAAATTAAAGTGGTATGAACTAAAATAATCCAAAGAAAATGAGATTTTATTGCATTCTTCATACGTTTTATCTTATTTTAAGGTGAAGAACTAAAACTTCTATAGACATTTTTCTTCAGAATATCAAAAAAAAGATTGTTCCATGTTGAGAAAAATATATTTAATAATTTTTTATAACTTACAAACATATAAGTGAAGTAGACAAATGTTTCGATTAATTACCTTATTTAATTCATTAACTTAATCATACTTATATGTAAATATTGTATACAAAATTAGAGTTCAGACTTTTAATATCTTATCGAATAGAGATTTTTTATATAGGATTGTGACTTTAGGATTTTTATCACATATTTGTAAAGTTTGTTTTCTAGGAATGTAAAAGTTTATAAATAGACATCACAAAATTTTTCTATAAATACATTTCTATCTCATCTTTCCCTGTTTTACCATTTCAATATCGTTAAAAACTTAAAATTTGTACAGAAAAAAACGTTCTTCCTATGCTTTAAGCATTTACAAAATGAGTTCAATTTTTAAAACATACCCTACAAAAAAGGTCGCATTGAAAAGTATTTAAAAGTATTAAAAAATTTTGCACTTTGCATGCGAGGTTGTCGCAAAGCGGAATTCAAGATAAAATCTCCAGAATGCGATTGAATGCGATCCAATACTTGGTCATCACGAATTTTCTGCTTCGCATTCAATTGCATTCAGCACTATTGAATAAAAATCGAAGTCTCGCATTAAATCGCATTGAACATAGAATTTATCAGTTTTGTATTTAGACGCATTCAACATTTAGATGTAATATACGAACTATCGCATTAAAAAGTATTGGCTTCCGGTCTGATGCAGTTCCAATACGAGGTTGTCGAGAAGCGGAATTCAAGACAAAATCTTCTGAATGTGAAGCAATGCTTTTCAATCTGACCTTTTTTACAGGGATATTGGAATCCTAAACGTATTCGTGGTTTATAAAACAAACATTTTTTAAAAATAAATTTAGTTTCTTATTTATTAATCTATTGCATTGTGGGCATTGTTGTTGATGATGTGATGTCAGTAGCGTCTCCTGACCTCCACAATTGAGTTACAGTCTTTGTTTGAGTATGGAAATTGATACCCTGAAAGAAAATAATTTTATTAAGATTGCGCATTAATTTATGTTCTTGGAATTGAATAAAATTATAATCTGAACTCACGTATTTTCCATAGAAGTGATTGTCTCCAAGGAAGGAGCCTTTATTTCCGGTAAAGCTGAACATAGGCAATGGAACCGGAATAGGTACATTAACACCCACTTGACCAGCTTCAATTCTCTTAGTGAAAGCCCTCGCAGTGGCTCCATTTGTCGTAAAGATTGCCGTACCATTTCCATATCTGTTCCTATTAATAATATCAATTCCTTCATCCAAAGTGCTTGCATTTATGCAAACCAAAACTGGTCCAAAAATTTCTTCTGTGTAGCATCTCATCGAAGTCTAGAAACAAATTTTAGAAAAGAAAGAAACATTAGATTTATAATTGCAGAATAAAATAAAAATGCCACGATAATAAATTATTATTATTACCTTAACGTTCGTCAGGACTGTCGGTCCAACGAAATTTCCATTTTCGAATCCCTTTACGATGATATTTCTTCCATCGAGTGGAATTCCAGCTCCATCCTTAACACCTGATTCCACAAGTTCGCATATTCTCTTCTTGGATTGGGGGGATATCACAGGTCCAACATCCGTTCCAGGGATGTGACCAGCATTCACTTTCAGTCTTTTTGCAGCTTCTACGAATTCCGGTATCCACTCCTGGGATTTTCCTACGAAAATGGCAACGGAAAGAGCCATGCAACGTTGTCCAGCAGCACCAAAGGCTGCACCTGCGATCTGGGATATTGTTTTATTTTTATTAGCGTCAGGCATAATTATACAGTGATTTTTTGCTCCCATGTTGCTCTGAACTCGTTTTCCATGAGCGCTTGCTTCTTTGTAAATGTACTCGCCCTAAAAATGTAATATTTTTATTATAAAATTTGTCTATTTCTAAATCCATTTAAAAGTATTTTAAATAATTGACTGAACTTACAGCCTGATCTGAACCAACAAAGGAAACAGCTTTAATATCAGGATGTCGACAAATAAAATCGACAGATTCATGTTGTCCATGAATAATATTTAACAGTCCTGGTGGTGCTCCTGCTTTATTGAAGAGATCTGCTAGGATCATTGAAGCTCCTGGAACTCTCTCCGAGGGCTTTAAAATCGCTGTATTTCCACAAGCGATAGTTATTGGAAATGACCAAAGAGGAATCATCGCTGGGAAATTAAATGGACAAATGCTTGCTGTAACTCCCAAGGGGACTTTATAGGAAATTGTATCCATGTCGGTTGCTATGTTTTGCATTGATTCTCCCAAAAGGAGGGACGGAATTCCTGCACAAGCATCCACGACCTCTGCAATTAAAAATTAATGAATTATTAAAATAATAAAGATGTAAGGCAAACTATATCCTTTGCGAAAATTCAAGTTTGAGACTTACGAAGTCCTCTCAAGACATCGCCTTCAGCATCAGCCATCGTTTTTCCATTTTCCCAAACCAAATTTGCAGCAATTTCTTTCTAAAATAAGATTCAATTTATATTTATTGACATTTTATATAAATCATTTGAATAAGTGGCATTTTCTTAACTAACCGAGTATTCTCGGATAAGTGCCTGATACTTGAGCATTAAAGTTTGCCTTGTGAGAACACTTGTTTCTTTCCATGTTGCATAGGCTTTTTTCGCACTTTCGACTGCTTGGTTCATTTCCTCTTTTGTACATTTTGGGGTGCGAGATATCACTTCATTTGTGGCTGGGTCGTGAACATCAGTGAATTCATTACTTTTGGAATCTATAAAAATATATATATTTAACAGTTCATTTTAATTACAGTTACATTACTGATTCGATTCAATAAATTATCTCTCAAGAATTGATAAATTATAAATTCTTACCGACAAATTGTCCATCGATGAACATCTTAACTCCTGGAGCAGAAGATCTATAGGAGCGGCTCGCCAATCTCGTCTGCAAGAAAATTATTCCAATTTTTTAATATTTTCGATTTTAATATTATTCTCTTGCCTCTGTTTTCACAAATTGAATATGAATTACGAAATAGTTTTAAAATAGTCGTTTTTACTTGCATGTGTCCATTGCAAAAAAGTCGAACACTTTTCATCTTCTAAATTTTATTAACGTTTTAAAATTCAAAACAGTTAGCACTGAAAGTTGAAAGATTATTCTTGAATGTTATTTTCACACTAAGACGGTGCCTATAATCAACAGGCATCGAACCACTCTGTTTGTGTACATCTAAACTCATGTTACGCAAAGGGGAAAAATAATTCCATCAAAATACGTTTGTGATCACAGACAAGAATTTATGATATGAATTATCTTATTCGAATATGATTTGCGTATATTTTTCTGATTTCTCCTTCGAATGTCTTTGATAGAGGTTGGAAAATATCGATCACTGATAAATTACACAATCAACTGCGTGAATTCTCTGTATCAAATCTTTATATAAAACATATTCAGCTCTCGAGATGCGATTGAATTAACTCATATCACTTGGTTTTCCAAAAATAAATTTCTTGTATTACAAATGATAAACAACAATTCTGCAACAAATCATGAAACAGTTACTCAACTTTATTTATTGTTAAAATATATTGCGAAGATAATGTCCAAAACATTTGAAGATTCTTCTATAAATAGTTCAAATAAATTGTACTCGAATGTCGAAGGTGAATCTAAATGGGAAATACTTTACAATGTAAATAAATTCCAAATCCTTGAGAAAGAAAAAATTACACATTTAGATTATTTCTAATTTCATGTTTGAGAGTTTTAATTAACGTAGTATCTATAAGAAAAGTAAATAAAATTATCATATATGATAAGGATTTAGGAAATTATAATTAAGATGTTGTTTTAAATACTTAATAGGAAGATAGTGGAAATTTTGTGGATTATTTTGAGAATAAATCGACAATTGATGGAAATTTTCTGAACTGTTCTGGGGTTAAGTATTTGAATGAATGGAATCATTTACTCATCAAATAATTTATACGTGCATATAATCTACTTCATATATATGGAGTATAATATTATACAGTAAAACTATTGTCATATATACTGAATAAAGCTATTAAAAAAAATATATATATACATAAAAAATTCAGATAATTTAAAAACTAGACGGAAATTTAAGTTTAATGCGTCTTTAATAATGAATAATGAAAGTAAATTGTAATTTAAATTTAAAAATAAAAGAATGCATTTCGAAATAATTTTTTGTTTTTAAAATTTTAAATTAAGATTCGAAAAGATGCTTATATCGATCCACGTAGAAGTAGTATGATAGCAGATTTCTATTTTGAATACTGTAATCATTTAAAAAAAAACTCAGCCTTTTAACAATTTTAAAATAAATATGAACATACCTCAAATTTAGCCATTTTAATTAAAAGCGTCATTTTTAAATGGCGAGTTGCTACTTTTGCGAAGCCACAACACTAACTGAGGCACTGAGGGATCCACGAAAAATTAGTCTTCCTTCCAGTTGACACATATAGTTATTAAGAATTGTGCCTGATGTTTTCAGTACGGCTACCTGGGACTCAGGGACGTATACATTTTTATTCTCTGTAACAAGATAATTCAAAAACGAGAAAAATAAATAAAACATGTTTTTTTTTCATTTTTTTTACCTTTAAAAATATGCTAAAAAAATATTCTTCTCGATCACTTAAATGTTTCCGTATGATGTACTATTAAAATTTGAAAAGTTCTTTAATTCTTTTATACAGTCGTATATAAATATAAGCAATTAAAAAAATTGAAAAATTTAATCTAAGAAGAGCAGTTATTACAGGTGAATGCATAATAAATAATGGTGCATGAAATTATTAGTGATAGGCGCAATCGCACTATCCATAATGCTGTAGAATACTTATCAGTGAGACAGTTAATAAAAATGTCGTGATAATAATTAGAGGCAATAAGTCAGATAATTACTAATTAGGTAAGTTGGATTACTATTTTATAATAGATATCGAGTGCTAGAAATAAAAATTTGAATTGTCTAATCTCTACTTTTTAGTTCAGATAAAATATTTACGGTTAAAGCTATACACACTATATGTATCTAATCAATAATTTAAAATTTTATAATATAGTTTATATTCATAAGATATTTGATAACATTTATCATTCTCATAAAATTGAAAAAATGAACAAAGAAAAATGACTAAATCGTTTTAATTACGGTTTATCGATGTTTTTACAAAGAGAATATTATTATCCTAAAATACCTCTCTCAAAGGCGGGACTTTGAGTTTAAGTTTGATAAAGATAATTGATAAGATTCATCGATAAGAGTGTAAGGCATAAGTCGCAGGTGCAAATGTAATGGATATGCAAATATAGGAATTTTTTTTAGATAGAAAGATTTTTCTGCCCGATCCCCTTTGAATGTTACAGTATAGATATACAGCATTCAGTTTGAAAGACCGCCGGTAATAATAAAAATTTCAAACAATTGAAATTTCAATTGCAAACATCCGTTCCGCATTTCAATTAAGGTTAACTAGATACAAAACCTAATGTGAATGGACTTTACGTCGATTATAGACGAAGAATACAATTTATTCAGAAAGGCTTGCCCAAAGGTGTTCGACCTCCAGCGAAAATAAATTTCAATTCTTGTTCAACTCTACTTGATTATCCAGAGAGAAGAATCATCTCCTCAGAATTGCTCAGAATTCAGTGAATGGATAACAGATGACGCTGTGAGGTCGAATTTCTGAAAAGTTTAAATCAATGTGTCGATTAAAGAGAATTTTGGTTTTCGGAATTGAATATTTTTTTAATTGAATAAAATGATAAAAACTTAAAACTTTTAAATCGATATTTTTGAGGTTTTTGCAGTTAAAAATTATAATTGAATTTATTCATAATTGAAGTTGCATTTATAAACAATGTTCAAATTTTTATATTTAGAAAATTCTTTAATTGTTTTTAAAATTTAAAACAATTATAGGTTTGAGGAACTATTTATAATTGAACCCTGAATATTGAACCAATAATCATTAAATAAAAGCTATATAATTACTAAGCCACTTAAATCTGGGAAGTTGAAAGAATATAATATATGAAACTTGACGCATCTTGACCACATAATACGTTTTTTGCGATTGGCAATGATTCACGGTTAGCCTAACGATCGGCAACTAAAATGGTCTTTGGTCTGGGTCTTGGTTGATTGGAGTCTCATTGAAAGGAGCAGAGCGGCAATATTGGATCCGCAACGTGATTTATCCTACAGGTTTAAAATGACTCTCTTCCCTATATATATTTCCCATATCGCGATCTTTGCCTCAGATCTATATAACCCTGGATATATAGGATGTAAAATATATATAGATAAAGAATCAACGTTATACGGTTCATATTGAATATGGGATATCGGCTATAGGATATGAGATTATAAGATATAAGTCCCTTCGTTATGATAAGACCATGAAAGGTAACATCTAGTTACATGTCCTTCTGATACCACAAGAAGATCCATTACGTGCACTTCCGAAGCTTCTGCGTACTTTTAAAATGTTTTTTATCACTTCTTTTTTACCCTTTTATCCTTGGTTGATGATAAGATGGACGTTGCTCATGCAAAACGAAAGTATGGAGTACAGATAACTGACTTCCTTTTGCTTATACGAGTTACACTGCGGAAAGTGAAATGCGGTGGAAATTTATGTCGAGTGATTGATGGAAATAAAGCGACGTATACATCGTTTTATTTTACTTTATAGAATGCGTTATGGATGAATTTATTATAGAAAATGAAAGACATAATGTGATATTAGATGCATAAATGAATTTAAATTGATTGGATTGAAGTTAAAAATTATTATTATTAAAAATTGTACTTTTTTTGACGTAGTTATATTTGAAAACTTAAAAAGCTATATGTAATTCTGAATGCTCTTTAATTTGAAAGTGTTCATGCTTGAGAGATTTGAAAATTGAAGTTGTTACAATAGCATGACTGTGAAAATTGAAAGTGTTCTAATTTCTCGATGAAAATAATAGAAGTCTTGAATATGAGAACTGAGCTTCTTTAATACATATACGTAAAAAGCTTCTATGAGTTTTACTGAACCATAATTAGAGTAAAAGTAATATATAACGACGAATTGCGAATAAAGGCTTTGTAAATCATACGATTTCGAGTCGCTTTGTTAAATTAGGAGCAAATCCATTCATAACAGGAAGTTTATATCACATCCTGCACTTAAAGATGATTTTTATGCATCATTTCCTCTTTTTTAAAAAAATTCGACTTTCAATTCTGAATTAGAATTTATATATCTCGATGATTACAAAGTTTCTTATGCCCGTTGAGCAAAGATTATGTTATCGTCCCGGCACGGATATCGTAACGTGTTTTGTAATGCGCTGCTTGTTCTCCAATCACTCTTGAGCTTTCACGTCATTGCCTCCACAATAAATTTATTGAACGAAAAAAAGATTTCAAAAAGGTACTATAGCAAACCCAAAAAGTACATAGATTATTTATTATAATCAATTATAAATGCTAAAAATGAATTTCATAAAAGCAAACATCTCGCTTTTTAATCACCTAACGAATTTAAAATAAATAAAGCCTAATGAAGACATTTAACTAAATCATTATATTGTTTTAATATTTTAAAAATGTCACTTTCTCAAAGCAAGAAGTTGAGCAATTCCTCTTCTCAGACTTGGAGAAGAATTCTCGAATCTTTCTGAGTGTCGGCACTTTTTGCAGAAGACTAAATCATATTTTGACGCGTGTCTCCTCTTCCGCAGTTTGAAGCGTATCCTGGAAACCACAAGAGGGACGTTATTTCCGGAATAATTTCTGTGCAGATAGCCGTGAAAGTTTGTCACCTAATCTAGGAGGCGTAGAAAGTTTTTTTCTCTTTTTTTTCAAGAACATCGGTATAAGATGAGTATAATAATAATGATAATGATAAGCTATTTACTGATTCTCAAAAGGGGCGATGCGTCCGTCCCTCACGTAATATCAGATTAATATTCCGCACGACGAAACAACCGATTACGAAATGTTGCGAAATATTCAGTAATTCGATAATAATCACGCTTCTAGACGCTCTTTATCTTTAAATTAATCCTGGAATTCGGTAATTTGAGATTTTTTCGGGATGAGACCATTTTCTTTTGTGGTGAACCGAAGCTGAATTGAAATTGGATGCTGACTACTTTCCTGTGTGAAGAAAACACTTTTGCAATTCTTATTTCTTACCAAATACAGAGATTTATTTTCTACTTGCAAGAGCTGTTAATGCAAGGAAAGAAACTCAACAAATAAGACATTGTGGAAATGTACAAAGTAATTTAGTAAGATGAAAATTGTCGAAAACAAAAATTAGAAATATTATACCTCTCGTTTCGGTAAAAATATGATTATAAGTAAGAGTGAAAGAGTCATTAAAATTAATTGTTTATAGTTGGGTTTACTCTTTAGTTGACTCTTGAACGTACGTGTTCTGCAATTATTTGTATATACTGGAGGAGAGTGCGTGAATTACTAAGCGAAAGTCCAATTCACTATCTTTTTTTCTCACGCTTCGTAAATCCCTCTATTATTGCGAATTGTGAAACTACACACTTTTATTTCCAGAAATAATAGCTATAAGCATAATAACACAATTCGCGTATATGAGTTGTTTAGTTTTTCTATTTCGTTTTTTAAAAGAGAGCGATATTTACAATGAATCCTTCTGCCCATATTTCAAAATTATATTCTGCAACTGAAAGGTCTCCATAAAAGGTTATGTTGAAATTCTTCTGCCGGAAGTTGCAGGGTGTCAGGATTAGACCGCAGTGCAGTAAAAACGTCAATAAAAGATGAGTAAAAATGTGGTCAGGAGTCGAACCACTGCTCACCTAACCACATGTCTGAAAAAAGACTTTCTTTCAAGATATACACCTGTATTTCCTTCTGTATTGAATGTATATTCTATTGAATGCAATAGAAAATAATTTTTAATTAATTACTATGATTAGGAAGTTCTATTACTAATAAAATTATTGTTCATTTGAAATGAGTCTAAAATTTCCAAGCCTCTCGAAATTGGAAGTATTACAAAAATTTAAAGCATTACGAAATCAGAAACAGAAGCAGTTTTATAAACAATTAGCAACGAATTAGAATTTGGTTTCAAATATAGACACGTTGCAAAATTAGCGTCACCCGAACATGGAGCTTCCCGATTTTGTAACCTCCCCAAATTTGGATCCGCTGGAAACTGAAAGCGTTACGAATTTGCCAGATCCCTACGTTAGTTTTAAAATATGTGGACTCATCAACTCGCATAACTTTGAAATTCGCCGCATCTAATTCGTTGCCTCAAGCGTTAGGTTGCTTAATCGACTGAGCCTCCTGAATAATTAGTAACTAACGTATTACATTTTCGCCAGTGGCTACACTTTAAAGGCAACATAATAAAAAAATATAAAAAAACAGGAGAGTAAGAAGTAACAACAAAACATTTTTTTTTTACATTCAGAAAAATGTATGCTTTAAATCTTTGATTATATAGTCTTAAATTCAATTAAATATGACAAATTGACTCCTCTAAATATATATCTAAGTATAAAGACTGTCAAGAATGCTTCCTTAATTGAAAAATTACATACGAATGCTTGAAAGTGTAATTGTTTACTCTAGTGGAAAGTATGCAGAATGTAAGTAGCAAAAAGTTGATTTCGCAATAATAAAACATTTCTATTCATTCAGTCTGTCAATACGGAAATGGTTTTTATAAACGCAGCTTATGAAATCGTGAAAGGAATCATTGGTATGAGAATATGAAAAGATAATTTTCATTAAATATTTTATATTCTCTTTATGTTAACTGATCTAAAATTTATCTAAAATCTATCTTTTATTAATATTTTCACTGTTACTATCATTCAGACGTGTTCCTTTTTCAAAATAACGATTAAACTGACCTAATAATTTTTTTCCTGACATATAAAAGTGTAGACAAATTGATATATGAGGTCACGTTGTTTCTTTAATGAGTAACGATTGTGTGTGCATAGACTTCTGTAATTACTCACGATTTATATTGAAAATGTAATATACGTGTACGTGAGCATTAAAGAAAAAATAACGACCTTACATTGTCTGCCCACACTCTCTTAATTAAGTAGGTGAGGTACATTGAAAATTTTCTATTATGATGAAGAAGATGAGAAAATGATCAATCCTATCTTTCAAACACAAAGAAAACTGTTAATTGCAATTTTTAAATTCTCGAGAAGTTCATAACTAGGATTAGAGTGATCAGATTTTTCTGTATGATTTCAGCTTGTTTTCCACAGTTTATATTGTGAATTTTAAAATATTGGAGACGCAATTTCGTTAATTCAGAAAATGACACTTAGAGCAACTTAGGAGTGAGATGCAAATGAATATTAAAGAAGCTTCTATACGTTTCTTTACAACTTTGCATCTAAGAAGTTGAATAAACAATGACGTTTTTGAAAATAAGGCTTTATTATTAACATGCCTCGTTAGCGTCTTTGGTGATCCCAGAATTCAACGAAGAAAATACACATACAATATACTACAATATACATATATAATTATGTGTATATGTATTATATTGATATTCTATCAACGTCAATATTATAGGGAGTCCTTGAAGCCATGAGAAGAGTTTGGCAAATGTAATCTAAGCGTAATTGGTACAGCTAGAACATGAATGATACGTTTGCCGAATGTAAAATGAATCCAGTCGATGTCTATCGGCAGAAAGTCGCCTTGCGCGAATATTTTTAGAACGCGGAACGAGGAAATCAAGACGAAGGTTATCCACAGGGACGGCTTGAGAGAAACTCTCTGTCTTGAGAACATTTTCCAATAATATTCACCGAATTTAATTTTATAAGTGACTCTCTTTTTCTTCTCTAAATTTTCTAGCTTTGGAAATATGTATGTTTAAAATTGTAGGATTTTGTTTCCAATTTTACAACGATTCCAAATGAGTTCTTTTTGGATTCCAATTAAGGATTACATTCAAATCCACCTTCGACCTCGAAGTGTCTGCCGACACATTATATCTTAAAAAGAACAATAATCATCTCGCCCACGTAAATCATTCTACTTTCGTAGACAACAATACGTATTTCACGCGACCCAGCAAGCTTTTACTCATGTACACTTACCGAACGAATCAACGAGAGCGTAGGAAGGAACATTAAAGTTATGTGCTTCATGTGCTGAATGTAACTATGTTTTGTGATTAAGCTAAAATGTTGAATTGGTTGCATATGTGTTGTTGTTTGTTACTCACAATACATATACGTATAACATATATTCTAAACTCGTGTATAATATCCCTTTACCTGCGAGATACGTGAACATTTTCGCGCGTGTTTATTACATTAATATCAACGTAATAAGTAATAACGCCGTTTATGCCTCGCTAATGCTGAATGGCTGGGACACATTTATATATTCCTTACCGCCCAACTGAACTTTGTATGACTTTTCTCTTCGATGAATGGCACATATAATTCTTCGTTTCAGCTATTCAATAGTTAAGCAATTCTGTAAGTGCTATTTCGAATATAAGGGACACTAGTATTAGTAAAAAAGGTATAAGTTTAATTATAAATGTCGTATACTTTGTATTTAATTTGTACATACGTATAAAATAGGGGATTTCATTTTTATTTAATTTAATACTTATTTAATTTATAAATAAGATTTTTATCGACGTTTGAAACCCCACTTGCTTTCTAATGTATCGAATGGAAAATAATTCTCTCCATTTGATTCAAATATATGCATCTGCATGTGTAGTTGAAAGGTTATCGCATTATAAAAAGAGAGTTTAGAGATCTTGTCACTCTCACCTTTATTAAGTCACACTTGACGTAAGGCTAGACTAAACATAAATTGAAAAATGCAATTATCGCAAGCGAAGTGGCAAATTAATGTCAACCGCGGTCACAAGTGATTCGAGTACTAGAAAAATGTGGTAGATAAGAGATGAGTGAGTATCAAAACCGACAGTTTTCAAAGTGCCCTGTAAACCCTCAAAGTTATTAATTTCGGGACACGGTATGAATATAGAGAGTAAATCAAGAACCGGCCAGTGACGTCAAGTGGACGAAAAAAGTTTGACTTTGCGTGGGCATTAGCAGCAGCACTGTGCGGATTTCATGATTATATGATGTTAAGTCCATGAAGATATACACATGTAGTTCTTCAGATAACTTTACTTTTATCTTTTTATCTTCAAGAAGCTAACAATGACTATAATATAAAGTTCTGAAATCTTCAAGCAGTCAACGAGGATCAAATTAGTCGAAGCTGATAATGTTAGAGAAATCTATTGAATCATGATTGAGTTCGAAACATCCCAAATTTGAACATGACGTTGAAATAATTCAATGACTTAAGAATAATTCAATGGCTTTAGAATAATTTCCTCACACACTGGACATTTAAAAATATCCGGAAATTGTGTAAGTTTCCAAATTTGAAGATACATAAGCTGGATGAAGTCGTTTCAAGATTTCATAGGAATTGCATAAAAAACCCTAATCAGAATATATCAGTAGTACATCCGCTAGGAAGTTGTTGGATGTTGCATGAGAATTTTCAAACTGACGTGACTCTCAAGCCAACTGACGATGTTTTTGAAATCCTGAAAAGATCGATAAGAACCGGTGTAAATGTCGGGAAATTCTACACTACGTCTAACTTCAGATGACATTGATCGCTCGATCGATCCATGGGAATCGAGATGCATCAGATCGATAAGAAGAAGAAGAAGAAGAAGAAGAAGAAGAAGAAGAAGAAGAAGTAAGAGAAGAAGAAGAGACAAACTAGGAAGAAATTCCCACGTTAAGTAGCCTGAATTTTAAGCGCACATAGTGTGAATATAAAATGACATCACTTGTTGATAAATGGGTGTTGAAGTGAAAAAATATTCTTGATTCAAAGACAGATGGTTTCCGAGATAGATTCTTTAAGCTGTGCAAGCAGATGTCTTATGAAATATCATTTTTTGGTATTACTCAGAATCCTATCATTTTAGTTCTTTATTTTCAGATTATCCTTTCAGTCTTGTTTCATGTTATTAGATTTAGAAAAATATTAGGACAAAGGAGATTAAGAATCGATTTTCTTGGGTCGACGTTAGAGTTTAAACGATTATATCTATAACAGGAAGTGGATACGCAAGAACGGTTCATATTATGGGGGTCTCGTAGGATAATAGGGTCTTAATTTATCAAGCTAATATGATCGTTTGATGAACTACTAAATGGCTTATAAATCGTATATCCGGATCATTATCTGATGCAAAGAAGAATTAAATTTAATCCATGTGTATTATATCGTATACAATACATACAAAAGATAATTCAATAGTTATTATATAGTTATTTAATAGTTATAGTTTTTCTATTTTAAAAAATTTATAAACTTTCCAGACAAAGGAACAGATTTTAAAAATGGAACTTGTTCGCCCATGATCTTTAAATTTAACTGTCCGCTTCATGCAAAGCATCTAAAAACAAAAAACTGAGCAAAAGGTCATTCGCTTAGTGTCTTACGGCCTTCCAAAATTCTTAAATCATGCTTGACATCTAAATACCAGATACTTTTAGCAGCTCCCAAAATACATAAGTTTTCCATTTTTTTCTCTTCTTTTCTTTCCAATTTTACTCAAACTTTATACGAATCAGTCATTTTGCACATTATACACCACAATTTGAGTAAAATCCACCTCAATATTTACGTAGTAATTTGCATCCGGTGTTCTGTATACATTATACATGTCAAATTTCGCTCATGAAGGTCTTTCGCAGTTCGTTTACACGAGAAGAAATGGCGGATTGCCCAATCTCAAGATGCGAATGGTCAGAGGGACGTGGGGGTATTTCAAAATAGCGCGCGAAAGATTCTCAAGGCCTGGGGCACAAGAGGCCGAAAGCAAGACACTACTACGAATTTTCGTGGCCAGGGTCTTCAGGTCGAGTTCTGTGTATATAAGATATAGATATTATAAATCATATACTATAGGTGGTTTGAAATTGAAGAAAAATGCGCCTCAAGGCTGAAGATGTCGAAAATTGAGGATCGAAAATGTTCAAATTTTCAAATTTTCAAATTTTAAAGTTTTATTTCTGGAATCCCTTCCAATGTTGACCATTGATAGAAACCCTTATAAATCTGATAACCCGCAAAGTAGAACCAATATTCAAATCCAGTTAATTCTAAAATATTATCCAACTTTACTGGTATGTATTCCGGTACTCATTGCTAAATAAAAAGCTATATATTAAATGAAAACCTATTATAGTAACCATTGTTATCCAAGCCAGCAACTATATCGAAAATTACGTGATATATGATAACGAAATGAGGAGTAATAAGTAATAATTAATAACAATAGCTGAACGATATTGGAAAAGTGGAACGCAAACAGTGCCAGCACTCAGTACAATAAAGTATATGTCAAATCTATACTTATTCCTCCTTGTGTTTTAATACCAGTGTATCACACTTTCACTTTCGAAAAATCGTTTCGTCTTCGTCAACTTTCTTTTGGCGTCGCAATGACCAGGTTGTTATTTTTAACGAAGTCCGCCCGCATGTGTCGTGATATATCGATTCGTTCATATCGATTGCACGATTTCGATCAATATCGATGCTGCACTTTTATAGTATTGATTGTTGTACCAAGCATCGATAAATTACAGCTTCAGTAATTAGACAGAGTTATTTTTAATTGAAATATTTATGGCATACAATAATTATTCAACTAAATGTCTGAAATAGTTTATCTTATCTCATCCTATTATTGACGAAGTGTATAAAATAGCTTTCTTTAGAGAAAAAAATAAATTTTCTAAACTACCATGTGATATAAAAAACGAAATTCTTAATTTCACTTTTTCTGACATTAAGAAGACTCTACCAAACTCAAGGTATCATAAAAAACAGGTACATAAACTAGCTTATCAACTGGATCATCAACCTTTATAACTATTCACGCAACAGGAAAGAAATAATGCATAAATCATATCACGTTTTACAAATCTTATCTCAGGTACTTTTATCTTATCTTAAGTACCCAGCTTTCTTTCTCTTTCATTTCTTCTGCCTTTTTTATCATTTCTATCAACAGAATATTGACTTAACTACCGCAGATTATTGACCATATTGACGTCCGTGAAAGATTCCTAGGACTCTGTTTGTTAGGGATTCATATCAATGATTAAATTCCGATGCACAAATCTAAAAAGCAGCATCTTCTCTCACACATATAAAAAGTAATCAAAAAATATGTTCGATGTAATCTACAGTACAAATGTAAACAACGATATGTATATTTTTTTTTTAGATAAATAGGTGAAATCTACAAACTGGCGGAAAAGTAATGTTTTAAAATTGTTACAATTTCTTATATACAAATTTTGAAAGGCACATATTTCAGCATTATAATTTTTGAAATGATAACTGTTATAGATATTTTCTCTTGTGTGATATATTTCCTAATGAATGTCTTATGTTTTCTATTTTCAATTTCATTTTTATTGACTCATGTGAGTTGCGAAGCAATCTTATCTGGAATTTTCTTTTTTTTTTTTTCATTCAATTCAATTCTGAGCGAGGTACTGGTTGTTGCGTGTTGCGCGTAGGGTTAACAACATTATTTTTCGCTCTCCTTTCTCGTTGGTACGCACCGCCTCGGCAAAATGAGACGCTGTTCTATTCGCGTTCCTGAGTCCATTGAAGGAGGAAGGAAATACGATTATTGCGAGTGCGTATTATATACTCCGCATGAACTATTTTAATTACGAACGTAGGTTCTGTCCATTCAATTTATTTCCCATAGCAAATTTATATTTTATATATTATACACCATAAAGCAGTTCGAAAATTCCAATGAAAGTAATTGAAAGTTGTGTTGCTACAGGTTCAGAATGTTCAAAATTGATTAGTGTATTTTTAATTAAATTATCCACTTATTTTCTTCGCTGCTTTACATTTTAAGTAAGCGATATTAAATATATAAAATATTGACTAGCTTTCAAAGTTATGGGACTTTGTAGAAAAAATATTGAATAATTTCATTTGGTCGTCGATGTTCAAAGAATACGAGACGCTTCCATTAGACATCAGTGGCTATTTGCTTAAATATTCCTCTTTGAGGATCACCATTTGTGGAGTTTGCGTATTGTTATTTGCTGATGACTTGGCGCAAAATAAATAAAAATGTCACTTGAAGCTCCAAGTCATCTCGAGTCGCCAAGGACTCACTTTGCACGTAGACAGCTTCTTATGTGTACTCAGAGCAGGGTCCTACATCTTAAGGAAAATGGAGAAATTGAGAGGGTAGAAACCCTCTTTTGGAATGTTGTACTTGTTTACTTTTAAACTTTTAATTTTCTTCAAGCTTGAATAAAATAGAAATTTCTATTAGATAATGGCTTTTCAAGCATGGATAATAGTTTTCAATTAAGTGGGTAATTTCGATTTCATTTGTGATGTGAAAGTTTTAAATATTAAGCTAGATAGTGGTTTATATACGAGACTGATTTAAAACGTGACATTCAATTATGTAAGGAACGATATAAAAAGAGCAGAAAATAAATTCTGGTAGAGTGACAGCAAAACCTATTACTATACTGATCAATTACTGGTTCGTCGACGTATAACATTAAGTTATAAAAATTGAATAAGAATAAGAAAATTATTGACAAAAAGTGTATTATAAATAAATAAATCGTCACTCCGTGATTTTAATTTGAACTTTCGACAGGAAGTGGATTTCCCCATGTGTCACTGGGTCACTAAACTATATTTCCCGGTGACAAGTTTCTTCGTTTCCTTGGTCGGTATTATTTGCGCGTACGTGTCATAGCTCTTCCACGTTTTATTAATGGAGTTTATGAAAACAAGTCCCGTCCTTGTCGAGTGCATCGCTCCCACTTTCCATCCTCGTTGCACTTTTGTGCATTTTCGCCCTCGCTGAGCAAGAAGTCTACTTTAGTCTGCAATTCAAAACGAATAAAGGGATTTTATTTCGCTGTAAAGAGCAGCTTGAGTTTCAGTCGTACCGAGTTATATTTAAAATTAAAATGAAATCTTAATTTGGTTATAGTTGAAATTAACTCAACATATTGAGTTTTTTATCCTGAGGAGATTTACATATATATATTTTATCTAATAATAATCTAAGCAAAATAATTTTTCTGAAACTTTTTAAAGAAATTTAAAATTGAGCTTGAACTTTGAACAAGACACTTATAAAAAAATTTAAAGACAAAATATTTAGATAGAACCTTTCCTCAATCAGAATGCAAATTTAAAGCTATAATTTTAATTTAAAGAACTACGGAGTTTACGATTTATGAATGTAAAGGTCAGGGTTGCAGGAAAACTTAACATTTTTGATTTGACGAACGTCTTGAATTTAAATAATTTCCTTTATATTAAAATGGAAAATCTGAGGTTCTGAGGTAATTTAGTATAAAATGTCAAAACCATGAAATTACATTTCGAAAGTGCTCATTAAGAGGAAACCTAAGTACTTGACATGTAAAGATTTATACGCTAATATAAAGTTTACAATTTATTTGATCCATCGGGAATTTTTTGAAAGGGGGAAATAAAGCTATTCGAGGCGGTACAGGTTTCTGATTCATGATACAATAAACCTGTTGATTTAACTTGTTGGTTTAACAACCTGTGTGTAATTGAAAAAAAAAATCGATAAAATCGGGAATTGATATATATTCTTTGCAATTGATACCAAGTATTGATATTGATGCTTTTTCAATCATGATATTTTTATAGCTATTGATTTTAGATAGAGTCGAGGATAATTTATAAATGCGTAATATGGCCTTTAATTATACGCAATTAGTCAAAACATTACCGTTATAACACATCATTGCGTAACACGCTTAATAGAATTATATTATATACTTCTTGATGGTGATCTATAAAATTACCAGCAAAGTTTTCTCAAGTATTCTTTAGTTAATGAAATCTTTCACAGTCGCTTATATATGTATACCGAAGTCACTGCATTATTCTAAAGTAACTGAAGTTTATCCTGAAAGGATAATAAATTAATTCCTAAAATCGATTATTTTAGAAACAATATCTTACACTTTCTGTTTGATATTATCATAAAAAGTTAAATTAATGACCATAAAAGAAGAACATCACACTTTTTAATCATTTTATCGAGTCTCATTTTTTTTTTCTCTTATTTCTTCAGCCACCACGTCATTTGCATATCAACATTTGAATCTTTCTTGTTTTTCGTTGGGGCCTCGTATTATCTTTTACGAGCAGTCTGTATGTTTGAAAATGCGACCATTTCGAGATCTGAAGAAGACAGTCATAGGTGAAGAAAAAGACTAAGGATGATGAGGTGGAGTTGTTGAAGTGGGGCGAGGGGGGGTTATTGGATAAGGGGGAGGAAGAGGAGGATGAGGATGAGAGTAGCGAAGTCGAGTCAAATGTTAGCGTGTACCCGAGGATGGAACGTCTTTAAACCAAGGAGGGACTTATATAAGAAAGCAAGATGGCGACCGGTTGTCCCTGAGAAGCGACCGGCGTTTATTTGCACATTTTTATCTATTTTTCGAGCCCGCCAAAAAACTTAGCGGCCAGAGTGCCTCGATTCTCGATTCACTCCACTGATGTGTTCTCCTTTCGTTGCGGCAAAATATTTTTCTGTTCTCGACTTCTCTTTGGATCTATGAACCTTTTTTCTGCACTCACGCCTTGTAGCCCTGATAATAAAGTCCATTCTATCTATACAATGCCAAAAATATGAAATCTTTTTTGAAATCTTCTCATTCACGATTAAAAAATTTTTTTTCCGCGATTTTTTAATTAGTTGAGTAAATATTTGTCACAGTAATGCAGCGTTTAAACTGCTATACTTATAAACTTCTTTACAATTTTAAGAGTAGGTGCAAAATTGAATTTTTTAGCCTATATTGTTAAAAACTGTTCAAGTTTAAAAGGCCTTCAACTTAAAATTGTGTATTCTTATAGAACATGGAACTGTTTGTGCCTTTCCTTTCGATAATCGAAGTTAAGCAATGCTAGGCTCGGTTACACTCGGATGGGGGCTATAGTATAAAAGAGAGTATATGTATTTATAAATTTATGCTGCCTCTTAAATTAGTATCTCAATGTGTCCAAATTAAATCGCAACAGAGGAAATATGCGACATCTGTCGTTCATTTCATTTCATTTTCGTTAAATTAATTTCTTTAAGATACAAGATTTCTATAATTGAATAATCTGCCTATATAAATGATTAAAGTGCTTACTAAAAACATTATACAAAAAAATTTTCAGCCAAAAATATTCAATAGTTTCTTCATGATAATATTTTTTCACTGGGGTGCAATTTACCCCGGTGTGGCAGCTAAGGGTTAATAATGTATATGCAAAAAATTAATTTTATCTTGCAAAATTTCTGAAATTCCACTTTTAAAAAGTATATTTCGGAATAAAGTATTAAAACAGTCTTGGTTTTTTTGGGTTTTCTCAATTTCTCGGTCTGGTCGACATCCTGTCATATGTTTAAATGTCCTTAAAAATAGAAATACTTAATTTTATTCTCTATTTTATTATTATTGTTATAGAAAATGGTTCAATTAACAAATTTGTTTTTTATGATATTTTTATTTTAAAAATTAGTACTTTAAAGTTAATATCGTTTTTGTTGTAACTTTAGAAGTTTAGAAAAAGGTCAATTAAAGTTAGTTGGTGGAAGTTCTTTTTTAATGGAGGAAGTAAAGTGATTCCCATTTAAATGACATTTCATCGTGCACTAATTGAATACTATTCAAGCAAGCAAAGTCCACGTGTGCCAACGATCAACTCAATGCAATGGTGATTCACAATTCGAGTCAGTCATACGCTTAACTATGAGTTTATATGCACGTGTGAATCAGTTCCTCGACAGACTTCTACGATCTATGTCCATTCCGTATCTCACGCACTTAATTTTTACTCTTTTTTCTGCAAATCCACAAAACGTGTTTCTCGATAGATTTACCTCAGATGTGTCAGCCGAGGATAAACACTTTTTTGATATTTTTTAAACATCGCGTACAAAGTTCAGAATTTTATGCGTCATTTTTAAAAATCTTTAATAATGAGTAGAATAAATTATCCACCTTATCAAATAAAGATGAAGTTCGTAGTTATTGAAGTATGTACTAATAAAATTAAAGGATTATTTTTATTGAAAATTAAATAAAAAGTGAAATTTCAGGTTTAAAACCGAGAAGCATTCACACTTTTGTAACTCGGTGAAATTCGAGTAAGACTCTGACTGCCTAGAAAGCATGACGCTTGTAATCTTTAATGGGATGACAGTTGCTTTTTTTCTGCAGCCCTTGCTTTACCGATTAACCAAGTAACCGAATATATCAGGTGGTTTTGAAATTAAATTAAATTTCATGTTTGAAATCGACATTTACTACTACATACTATAATTATAATTGAAATATTTCCAATACATAGTCTATGTTTTTAATTGAAAACATGTTAGAAAAAACTTTTAAAACATGTCAAAATACATACATGGAGAAAAATATTGTTTATAAATTCTTAGTCTGGATGACTGAATTTTTTTAATCTAAACCCGCTAAACTTTAAATGTCAAGGTCTCTAATTCAAACTTTTTAATCCGAATAATAATTAATTGCAGTCAAGTGTCTAAAAACGTTCAGCCTGAATTGTATTATTCATTTTACCAGGTTATTTTCTTTCTTCACACAATGAAAAGAAAACAAGCAGTTTTGCGGTTGTTTTCTCAGGAGTGATTTGAAATTACCTCCGTCTGCTATTTTGAATCCTAATTGCAAATACCTCCAGCCTGTGCTTGTATTAGCGCGTGCCTGCAATTGCAGGGTGCATTTTTTTGGCAGCGTGTGTATATATATGAATTAATGTCGTTGAACGTTGCCAAATATCTGTACCCTCGCGAAGCGTGTACCTAGTGCTAGTACTCCCTCGCTAATTTTAGGTTCTCTTGAATGAGGCTCAAGGTGCGCGGACTTGGAGCCAAGTTTCCTCTTTTCTCAGTTTGCATTGGCCAATCTCTGGCGTTTTCGAATGTTCACAATCATCCAGAGGTCAATGACCATACTTCTTGGCGAGACCGTCGTAAAGCAAAGGCTAAAAACCGGAGGCTGGGGCAAGCTACAGGATGGATCTGCGAAAGAGAAGGGAGAACAGTAGTGAATTCAAAAGAAAAAAAGGATTTGCTGCAGGGAAGGACTAAAAAAAGGGTAAAGTTGCGACTGAAGAAAAAAAGAAACTTTATTTGTGACTGTTATATGTGTACCAAACGTATACATAAAAAGTTCATGACAATTATTTCAATTCCATGTTCAAACTACTGGGGGAGGAATCACGTCTCGAGGAAAATTGATTAATTATTGTGTAACCCTATTATACGTGACAATTATAATGTTAAAAGTTATAATGTTAAAAGAGAAGGGAGAACAGTAGTGAATTCAAAAGAAAAAAAGGATTTGCTGCAGGGAAGGACTAAAAAAAAGGGTAAAGTTGCGACTGAAGAAAAAAAGAAACTTTATTTGTGACTGTTATGTGTACCAAACGTATACATAAAAAGTTCATGACAATTATTTCAATCCCATGTTCAAACTACTGGGGGAGGAATCGCGTCTCGAGGAAAATTGA
>CAJFCO010000089.1:177145-220517 GCA_904066015.1 Synergus gifuensis
TTAATTATTGTGCAACCCTATTATACGTGACAATTATAATGTTAAAAGTTATTTCTTTTCCCTGAATTATATAGATTAGACTATTAGAGATGACGAAATATTAAATTGAAATTGAGGAAACAAGTTTTTGTATGAAACTCTTTTAATATTTCAAAAAAAAATGGCCCAATTCCAACAAAAGAAAATGGGTTTCAAGTAAATTTGAGAACCTGTTCTTATAAAGTTGCTCAATCTCAAAGGGTAAGACATTTGCATTAGAAACCAATAGAGCTCGCAATTTCCAGGGACGATTTCCAGTGCCGCAAGGCTTTCACACAGCCTGCTATGCCAATAAAGTTGATCAACATGCATATTGATTGCTATCGACCGATATATTCCTAACTACCCGCATTACGCATAAATGTCTAAGTGTACGCGTTCTAACTACTTTAATATTTATTTCAATTTATCTAGCCTTTCAGACAATTTTCTATTTTATTTCTCTAATTTATATTTATTTCTCTAATTTCTATTTATTTCTCCATTGTTATAAGTATTCTGACATTCACGAAATGTTTAAGTTACGGAAAACTATATCAAATCGTCTTTGAAATTTATTGCCATAATTTGTCCAATACAATTAGCATTTTATTGAGTAAATACTGTTATTTTTTTAAGTACATAGAGAGAATTTCAGTGATACTGATTGAAGTCTCTGTTGTATGGTATGCCTACAAAATGCAGCTGTGTTTTATCATCTAACAAGCAAGATTTATGAGGCCAATGGAAATTTTATTTTCCATTTATAAATGAATCACTATTTACAGTTGCTTTTAATTAATGTTTTTTTATTAGCCAATAGAAAAAGCTTTTTCTTGTAAAGAAGAAAACGTTTTCTGTATTTTCCTGATTGGATTTATGCAAAAACTGTAATATCTATTATAAAGTTTTATAAAAGTAATAATGAAAGCAGAAAATCTTCAAAAATTTGAATTATTGTTTAAAAAATTCTTTTAGAAACATATATGTTGTAAAATTACTATCTAATCTTAAAACTATATTAAAAATAAGAGGAAGGGTTCATAAATTAAAACACCTGGCGATATATTTTGTAATAATAAAATGTATTAAATAGGTAATGTATTGTTGGCAATACTTATCAAACTACATTTTTCGTGGTACATACATGAGACTTGTGTGTTTGTGTTTTCAGAAATATAATGAAAAAAATCCCGCCGAGAGAGACATAGGTCACTTGAGTTTGACCCCCAGCAGTAATTCCCATTAAACTCGCATCACCCATCAGCGGACCACCATAAAACGGTCTTTGAAAGTCAAATGCAATTCCAACTAGAATTCTTGCTAAGGATACAAAACTAAAAAAAAAAAAAAACTCAAAATAGTTAAGGCACAGTCATAAGGCCTCCGTTCTCTACTCAAAAAATCACAATATTCAATTTAGAAACCGTTCTCTCAAATCTCGGCGTCTTATTTTTTTCATTTCTCTGGTTTGACTTTTCTCCTTTAACAACGAAAAAAATCTGTTCTTTTATCACTTTTGTGGTCCCATTGCGAATCAGGAAGAAGCCGTTCGAATCTCATCCATCCAATTTTTTAAATTTCTATCACAAAAAATAATTTCTATAAAATAATTGTTGCTGTTTCACACAATAATTTTACTCTGCCTACAGAATTTCTGCGGGAGAAAAATAGTTTTCACTCTTTCAAAAAATAATTTCGACTCTTCTAAAAAAAAAATCGCATCCTGGAACTAGGAATGTAGCAACTGATTACTGCCACAGAATACAGAAATAAATTTATCTTTTAGAATTCCCAACTAAATTTGACTTTAGATTCGAACGACTTCCGCCAGCCTATCAGTTGGCTCCCATTTTTTTAAACAACATTTAGTATGTAATTTTTCAAGTGTTTTATATTGGTTTTCGTCGAAGGAAGCACGAGATTTTTAAAATGTCCAAATTACACTTCTCAACATATCTTGTTTTTTATTTCTCTCACACACTCGCTCATAATCTTGATCGATCGACAGTTGCGCGATCTACATATATCACAAAGGGAAATTAAGTATATTTTATTTACGTTAAATTCTTCGCATTTTTTAAAATATAAACTAGAGGCCACAAAACTAGAGCAAAGGGGAGAGATTTTCGTGAAAGAAGCATCATCTCTGCTACGGATCACAGTTTGAATAACGGAAAAGATATATCAATTTTTCGAAATAAACGAAAGAAAAGTACAATGTATTAACATTAATACAGACGAGAATTGCAGAGATGATTTTTCTATCTCAAAAAAGGCTTCCAAGAAAAACAAAACAGAATCCGGTTCCTCTGAGAGCCAAGAGATCGACTTGCACATACACATGCGCATAGTGTTTTTTTTTCAATTTGCTCGTGTATATCTGTGAAGAACGCAGTATAAAATATTGTATAAATATATAAATACGTTTGAAAAAATAAATATATTAAATTAAAAAAGAGACGTACACGTAAAGTATATTATTTATTAATAATATTTTATATATATATTTATATATAGTAGTGGTCAAGTCTATAACAGAAGAGCGCGTCGCTTGTGGCTATCTTGTGAATTTTAAATACAAAAAAAAAAAAATAATAAAAAAAAAGGAACAAAGAAAAAAAGGCGGATGTATAAAACAACATATGCATGCTATTCTTTAAAATCCAATGGATATAAAATTCTGCATCCGCAGTCCTTTTCAGAATTCGCATGCTCACAACTAAACAACTTTAAGTTTACCAATTCAAGACTTAAATCAAATTTTTTAAATTAGTGTCTAAATCAAAGTATTGAAATTAAATTTAAAGGAAAATGCACAAGATGATTACACAAAGCTCGCGCTCTGAGTGTACTGGGGGCGCCATCGTTTCATTCTTTTTCCTGTCTCAACATGGCATAAATAATCCGGCGTTTGATACTCAACGATTCGAAAAAAGAACGAGTTGCGAATCATTTCTTTTCGCTTAATTCATATTTCCAAGCCACTTTCACGCGCGCAAGAAGAAACAAAACTTTCCATTCTCTCCTTCTTTGTTGCCTGCCTCTTTCCCTTCTTCCCTCGGCCGCGTCGCTTTGACTCGGATTAAAAGATTGAACACGTCTTATCACAAATGTTCTTGATGAGAAAAATGAAAAACTGATCACTTAAATACTATGTAAAAGCGTTAAAAGTAAATAGTTTTGGTAAAAGGTGCGAGCCCTAGAAGAAACAAACAGAGGCAGGTGAATAATGCAGGCAAAAAATTAAATAATCGTTTAAATAATATAATAATAATAATAATAATAATATACTAGAATAGAGGCGATAACTTGAACAATATTTGTGGCTGTCAATGGGTTTATGAAAATATTTTGAGAAAATGAGACAATGGCGTATGTTATTAATAAAAATTAGTGTAATTTGAGTACACTAAATTAATAGAATAAGACTTGCTAATGAGAAATGATTAGATTGACTGATTTCTTTTCTCGCCTGTGAGAAAATTATATCATAATTTACCAAGGTCGTAATATTCAAAATTTGTGGGTATTTCTCTTCCTTTATACGTAAAGAATAATGGAAACTTGAGTCCGATAAAAATATTTTTTTTTAGTAGTTTAAGGCACTTAAAAAAAGTATTTCATGCGAATTATAAGTTACTTTTCCGATAAAAAGGAAAGAAACGACTTTCAAATTTGTTATTTTGAAAACTTTGTGAATCATGCTATTCTTGTCGAAAAATAGCGCTTTCAAAATAAATGCTAGACACCATGCTACGTATCATAAATAGAGTATGCTGCGCTTTAAACCCGAGGCTAGTTAATACGAATACAATAATTGATAATAATAATAATAATATAATAATAATAATATAATAATTGTTAATCGTGAAATAATATTAATAAACTAAATCTATAATAACATTTGCTTCAAGTATATAAATTAAACGAAAACATTTCTTCTTCGCGTCGAAAGAAAGAAAAGAGTATATGTACAAAATGTATTCGATTTTCGAAAACCACGTCACTTAGGCACTTTGTTTCCCACGAGGTTACAGGGAGACTTAACAGTTTTTAATTTCTACATTCAAGATAATATTTAAATTTAAAGTAAAATTACGAAAAAGTCTCCCCAGGAGCAAACCTTTTCCACCATCTCCTATAGAATATTCTTTAAAGTAAATATTTCTATTGCAATAGTTACATATCACATTTTTTTAATGGGGAAAGAACATGTTACCATTAATGACCTCTCCTTGCACTCTATGGCGTTTTACGTTTCGAGAACGGCTTTAGATCCACTTTAAACGTGTGTGAGTCCCGCTAAAAGTTTACCTTTTTGAAACGCATTATCTCGCCAGTGATCATCACTCAATACACATTCACACTCGCATTTGGAAGACAATCGATCTCCATCTCATAATCTTTGATTGTAATTAAAAGAAAAAACTCAGGTTTGGAATATTGCAACGTCTTACCTGCCCCGGATGAAAAGAGAACTTGAAGAAAGAACAAGAAAAGGACGAAACGAGATCGGAGGAAAGCAACCATGATGCTAAGACTATTTCCTCTTAAATTCTTCTCCTTTTCTTTCTTCAACTTTACAAAGGATTGCAAATTCCCTCTACCAGCCGGGTTGTTTAATTATTGATGATCATATGTAACAAAAGAAAGATGTCATGTTCAAAAACTCTTTGAATTCAAATCTTCCTTTCAATCTTTATAAATTCGAGCTTAGATCTTGAGGTGTTCAAAGTCGGAAAGTGTGTTGCTGATCCTATTGAAAACAGGGAGTCTGGATTCGCCATTTGGAGACAAAGGCGATGGTGTTCTTGGAGCGAGATCATCGGAGATGGGGCTGTGGACTGCTTGTGGACTAGGGCTTTGTCTCGTTGTAAGGAGTCCAAAATCCTGACCGAAACTGAAGGGTGTCGTTGCTGAGAGACCTTGTTGGTCATCGCTGAAGAAGCTGGCCATAGAGTTTGTTGGAGACTGGCTGAGACTTGATGAAGGTGAAATTGAATCAGCAGTGCTTCCAAGTGAGAAGGTAGGACTAAGGTTCAGTGGTTTTGGTCTTGGTGCGCCAATGACTGAACCTTTTGAATGCTGCTGCTGATGTTGCTGCTGCTGTTGCTGATGCTGTTGCTGGTGATGATGGTGGTGGTGGTGGGTGATATTTGCCAAGGTCAAAGAATTAGTCCTTAGCAAGGGTTGGTTGTAAGAACTGGGAGCCGGCGTTCCAAGACTGAGTGAGTTCGCTCTCATGAGAGGTACAGCTGCAGCTGCAACCTGTGGCGAAGCAGCGATCTGTTCAAGAAAATTCAGGCTGATGTTGGCTGCAGGTCCGCTTCCATTGATGAGAGAATTCAGGCCCATATTCATATTGATATTTATGTTGGGTTGTGCTGAGCCAAGTTGAGCACTGACTTTTTGATTGTGGATCCTTGCTTCTTCGAAGTTGTGGACGAAGTGGCAACGGGGACCATAGGGGCAGAAGCCTATCGTGTGAAAAGTGCGGCATAGCTCGGTCTTGTACTTTGGGTGACGGGCGAGGTTTCTGAGCTCATTGTAGCCATGGGCGAATTGGCACTTGTCGCCGTATTTGCAAACACCACTTTCTTCAAAAGGTCTGCAGAGCTCGGTCTTGTATCGAGATGTTGGCTCGCTCACGCTGCGGTCGAGCTTCCTGTGTTGCTCAATCAGAGTTACTAGGGATGTGTAGCTCCTTCGTAAGGGTGCGTGGCCATTGCCTCCGTTTGCAGAAGGGTCTTTCTTTGATGGAGCATTCTGAAACAAAACGAGAAATAGTTTGTTAAACTTTGTTCTTTATATTGATTAATCTTTTTGGAATAATGCTAAAGATTTATATTAAAAAATTGTTATATGTTCTCAGCAGTCTTTAGAAAACTCTGGATTCTTTTCCTTTCTAATTCCGATTCTCTCACGTGGTATGGAATATTGCAACAAGGCAGACATTCGTCATAGATGCAAAGTAGCAACGCCTGTTTTATGAAAGATAGAAGTTTTCCATTCGCTACTGGCAATAGGATCTACAATTATAATACTCTCAAGTAGTTTATGAAACGGGTATCCGGTATAATGGCAACAGCAATTAGAGACTTGAAAGCAACCTGATCGAACGAGGGTTTTGGAAATTTTAGAAATCTTCTTCAGGATTAGAAACCGATATCCCTGGAGTCTAGAAAAAAGATCCTGCCGTAAAGATTGAAAAAGATTTATAGATTAAGAGAGGTTCAGGTCGAGAGTTCGAAAAACAATGGGCGGGATGGACTGCTAAACCACTGAAGATATAAAATAAGGTAGAGGGATAGAAATCGTCGTACGGGACTCAAGGTATCATTGGGACTGAAACTATAAATTTCTGGGTTTTATAGCTTCCTGAAGCCGCCATCTTTTGGTCCTGTCATCCCACGTACGAGTTTTTTCCCCCCTCAAGATATATAGAGTTGTTCTAGATTTCATAAAAATTTTTTCTTTGGTCAACACGGAAATACTCGATATCTAGACTGAAAGATATACCGTATCAAGTTCCATAAAGCTGGAAAGTGTTACATTGTAAGCTGTAATTTGACTGGTAGGTTGCCCTTCGTTTGAAACAATAATGAAAGGCTGTTAGCCAATCAGAGCTCTTTGAAGGGGTTAAAGACGATGCCGGGTCTGAATATGAAAATAATAGACGAGTATGATTGAAGCAATTGATAATTGGTCGTTAGATCAATGTGCCTCGAGCTCTGTCAATGGACTCCGCTCGAAGACGGTCAGAACTGGATTTCGTATTCCAACGAAGGTCGAATAAAGGCGGAAGCTTTTAGACCTTATGCTTGGAATCCATTACTATCTAAAGATCATCTGTCCTTCAACTTTTAAGTTCGTTTAATTAGAAACTCCTAAAGCATTTTAATCAGGGTTTCATAAAACCAAGACACATTACTGAGAATTTTAATTACTGCACCTGTTTTCATTCACTTCCATAAGACATAAGCTTGCGTATTCGCAATACAAAGAAAAAGTGACCTTCAAACTCTGCTTCACTTCATTCTGCGATTTACAAAAACTATTTATTCTGTTCAAAATTCAAGTCTGAATGATTCTGGTATGAATAAAAATATTCAACAACTAGTGGGTAGATAAAAATTTAGTATAAAAACTGAAAGTTTAATCGTTTCAGAGTGTTTGGAATGTTAATCTAATTTGGTTGTATAAATAACTAATTAGATTGACATTGCAAAAAAGTCCTCTGGGTTCTTGCCCTTGTTGGAATATTTGCCTTTTACTTCCGTGACAGGTACAAGTGCGTGTGCCAGGCGACGAAAATCATGAAATTTCTTGATCTTTGATCCATCTCAAGGTCTTAGCGCATCCGGGTGAGGAAGGACGCAATCGCTTTCTCGAGTTTAATATACCGAAAGAAGTTGACGGCGCCATGTCGAGAAAGTCATGAGAAGCCGGAAGTATTTTTTTATAATGTCCAAAGCCAAAAATCGAAAAAACTCGATTTCCAATAGAAAACAGAATTTCAAAAGTAGTTTTAACTTAATGGCAAAATCGTGTATTGTTTTAAGGAAACTGTACAAATCTGGGAAAATTTAGAGTTTAAAGCTGACGACACTCGAAAATCGAGTGTAAAAACGTGTTTTTGAAGTAAGAAAAACTCGGAAAACTTCAAAGAGCTGGGGATTGTCACAGCTGTTATCCTGTTAGACTCTAGAATTAGCTTTGACTTCGAACCTAGGAAGAATAACTTCTTAGGACCTCTGCTTGCAATAAATGTCACTTCTGTTATCGAAGAGTGAAGTTAGAAGATTCAGACAGCTGAGGATCTCGTTACGAGATTCTAAAACAGGATACTCAAGCTTCACCAAACTGAGTACTGGGATTGAAATGAAAGAAAGTAAAACAGAAAGTGTATCCTATGTGAATAAAAAGAGGAAATTATAGAAACTGTTACTTTCATCTTTACGTTGTCATTTTCGAAACTGATGATAAACTTTTCCACTGGTAGAAGAATGGTAATTAAAGTGTCTCAACAATTGTCTGAGTAAATGGAATAAATTAACGAGATATGTTTCCGTCTTAACAAAGACAAAAAATTACCATTTGTATTAGCCAGTTCTGATTATTCAGACTGATCATATTAAAATACGATAAAACTTAGATGAAAAAAATATATAAATGATAAATGTAAATGGTTCTAGTCGATAAAATCTGTTTGCGGTTTCATAGAATTAAATACTTCACGAGCGTGATATGAATTCAACGTCCTATAATAAAATATCACTTCATTCATCTGATTACGAAATGTCGTCCCACACAAAAAAAAAGAGAGTATCACGTTCTCCCAAGGTTGTCCTGTCTCGTATTTTCAATTTTTCATTCTATCCTGTAATTTAACAGCGCGGTAATAGTCCCGATCGTAGAAACACTCAGAATCCTGGTGTTCGGTTTCAGGGATGTAAATTGCAGCAATTATGTAAATCCAGTTTAAAAAAAAAGACGTTCAATGCTCTTCGGCTGATAGGAATCGGACACCCCATGTCCTAGCTCTATCTGTATTCCACGTCCTCATAAAAATTTTGCAAGATCCCCAATCGTGTAGCTTTTGCTTTTTTTTTTACTTGCTTTACTGGTATTTTTTTTCACGGTCGTACACGCTTCACGAGTCACCGGGCGACTCTTATGTAAGGCATTCACGTGAGACTCGTAGGCACGATGTATAAAACCTCTCGCCTTCTCTATTTGTTATCCTAGTCAAAAATACTCACAAGAATTTTGAATACGATGAATCAAGTTCTGATTCATTCGTATGTTGTACACGTAAACTTGGGAATATGAAATCATGAGAAAAATGATGCTACATTCTAAAATTCCTCATACAAATATTTGCTCTTCAAATGATTGAATTTTTCCTTCATAACAAGACATTTATTTGAATGAATGGCTTCATGTGCGAGAAAATTTGATAAGGAATGATGCTAGTCTAAAAATAAAAATGAACTATAAAATGTAAATGAATCAATGATTCAGAATTTTTTCTTGAATTTCATATTTTATATAAAAAAAATAGTTTGATAACTTTCTTAAACAGCTGCTTCCATAATTTAAACTCTAGCAGTAAACTCCTATCTTTCTGCGAATGAGTTTCTGCTGTTTGAAAATCATAAATGCCAGAAGCTCTTTAGAATTTTGACAAAGTTTTAACATCTTAATATGTGATACAACAAATGGATAATAATTAGTCCCATAATCAAATAATCGACCTGTTTTTGATTATCGCGTGCAATCTCATTATGCGACACGATTTTGTAAAACGAGCGACCGGAAACGACTACCTCTCAACAACTGTTACGCAAGCCTTCAATTATTGTACAGAAAAGGAAAGACAGAGAGAGAGAGAGAGAGAGAGAGAAAAAAATCTTGTGATTTAAAATTAAGTCACGTGCTTCTGATACACTGAATTTGACTTTCACTTAATAAAATATATACTTTTAAATGAAGAAATACATGTGATTTCGATCATAATGAGTTCTTAATGTCTCAAATAACAAATAGAGAGAAATTTGTCACGTCAATCACAAACAAATATCAAAGTTATACGTCCATGGAAAGTTTTAACGAAAGTTTCACTTGGCCCAGGGCAAACTTCCTTGTTATTTTAAGAAATCGGCTCGATTTCTTAAATAAGATGCGCGCAAGATCGAGTAAAGCGATAATAATGACTGTACTTAGTGGAATTCAGTGGGAGCTCATTACGTAAGACTGCTTTTGTAATTTGCAATTTGCATTCAGGCAACGAGTTGATATTCTTCGATGAAACCATGTCACGATTTCTTGTCGCTTCTGCTTCTTACCTCTGACCTTCGAGGTCGCAAGACAGGAGAAAGTCTTCTGCTAACTGTTGACATTTATCACTAGCTTACTAACAAATTAACTATCTTGAATAAGGCTAATTCTCTCCAAAGGTTAGACTCTAATTCTAATTGAACTCTCATCAAGTAATCTATTTAACATTAAAACTCTCAAACAACTAAAACTTACTAAGCAAAAAGCCTTAAAATTTTTTTTGTATCCAGGAAACCTGTAACCAATTTGGGAAAAAAGGATCTCCAGGAAGAGTGTATCGAATTTGAAGATGGTAGAGCCAGATAATTGGTCCATTAGCCCCGGTTTCGAACCTCATAGCTTTCAAAAGGAACCGCTAGTCACTCTCAAAAACGATTTTTCACGAAGCGAATCCGGCAAACGAGATTTCTGGCGGAAAATCCTCTAGGTAAAGAAATTCGAACCAATTATGGATTTGCGCTATTGATTTGAATCTTTTAAATCGGCATCACTACCTTCAATTTTCAAAAATCTGTACAAAACATCAGAATTTACTCCAAAATGTTCTTTGGAAATTGCAGCTCAAATTTCCATTTTTCCAAAAATATTTTGCAATTCGGTACAACTTATAAAAGTTTTTGAAATAGTATTCGAAATAAAGGATAGCAGCATCTTTCAGAATGCCTTCACGTCTAGAAATTAACGGCATAGTATTTTCTTCTGTTACAATCCAGTATATTGTTTGCTTCTTTTTTACAGTTTTTTTTTTATTTTTCTTGCAATACAATGTACATCACGTATATTATAGTCTTCGCAAAGTGCAATTACGTTCGCAGGATAGCAAACTGAGGGTCAAACGAGTTAATTCGTGTCTGGCTGAAATTTCCGAAGCGTGACAGCGCCTTAAGTCTGCACGCGAGTTGAGTTAAGCCGTGAGGCTATCGAGACTTAAAGTTGACGGAGGAGAGCGAGAGAGAGAGGGGGCGGGAAGATGAAGGAGGGGGGTAAGACCTACGCACAGTAAAAACAGCATAAAACGCACGTGTGCATGAACACGTGAGTCTTGTAGGTGAGCGTAACGAGTCTTACGCACACTTAGGCTACTGAGCATAAAGTGCCTTTTGTGCCAGCAGGAAAGTCGTCGCGGTCATGTAGCAAAGTATGAATCATACTGAGTTGTACTGCTAGAGGCTAGAGGCTACAGCGACTTCGACTCAACGAGTAATTCTTAAGTTTTCTTAAGTCTTGTGTGCACCAGAGCACCAGAGCCTGCTCACAAAGGGAAAAAAACCCACCCGCCCAGGGAAAAAGAGAAGACACGCTCTTCTGCGCCGGAAAGGGAAACCTTCCTTGCTTCCTGCAATACAAGCATTTTTATCTTTTCATATATTTATTTATCTGCGGATATTTATGGTTTTTGCAAACGCGAACAATTGCTTGCGGAGGAGATTTTAATTTCAAGAATTTCTAAGCTGGGGAATAAATATTTTAACCTCCTCATCAACTGTTATTAGTTAATACTTCATCAAGAAACAAGAAAATGAAAAGAATTTTGTCAATTATTGTTAATTGCTCGAGTTAAAAGCCACTTAATTTTCAGCTAACGTATCTATCATTTTTGCAGTATTTTTCCACGAGCCTTATCGTAATTGGCCTGAAGCCAGCATTGCTCTCTCAATCTCTTGCTATCACTTGTGTTAGGATATTGAAGATACAAACATTTAATAATTCAAATGCAAAAACCTGTGCAAACTTTCTTCAAAAAATACTTTTTTATAACGGGTGACTCGAATTAAAATAATTCCAATCATATTGCCTTTTCACTTTTTATGATCATAAGGTGTGAATTTATAATTAAAATATATGTATTTCAACGAAATACTACAAAAAATACTATTTGAAAGAGCCTATATAGGGTTCACTTTTGCTTTTGTCAATTCTTTTTTTCTTCTCAGAAGCGCAGTAAAAGATTTCCAAGGGTGAGCACAAAAGAAAAACGCCAAAAGGCACCTCTCACGCTTTTTTTTGGTCTTTGGCGATTCGCCAGATGAAGATTTTGCCTCGTATTTTGTGAAATTACTTGTATGTACTATATTCAGTGATGACGTCACTGTATTTGCTCTGCGTGTCAATAGATTGTTCATACAATATGTGCGCGGTAATAAACTCATTAGATCGAGATATCAGTCAAGTGTTTTTCTTATTCATTGCTTCAAGTCTCTGTCTTAATAAAAATACAAGTTGATTGTATTTCATGTTGGATTTTTGACGAGGAAAAAGATTCATTAATAAAACAAAGAGTAGTTTTTCCACAAACAATCGATCTGTCAACCGGTGAACAAAAGCCGTCTAAAAAAAGAACTCGTTTCTTGCTACAATATTGTTTTTCTGGCGAAGGCTTTTTATTTAGATGTCAAGACGTCATAAATGTATCTTTACCCTTCACGTATATTTCATGTTTTTTAAAATGAGTTTTTGAAATAATTATCATTTTTATGATCCTTTGTTACAAAAAAAATCAAGAAAGTGTTTCATATAAAGGATGTGAGACTCAAATAAAGGAAGTTTTAATTTAGACGAGAGTCACTTGTAACAAAAATAGATATTATAATTTCATTCAGTTCACTCATCAGTCTCAAGATCACTTTGAAATACGAGATCATTGAACTGAACTTTTAAATGCGTCACTCATATTGAATGCTAATGTTGGGAAAACAAAAGCTTAGTGGGTTAATAAGGCAATTCTCTGCAATCAAATACAAAAATTATTATCAGCGTAAACAAGGATCGTCAGGTGACATATAATTTCATAAGAAAGTAATCAATATTAATCAATATCAAAGGTCAATTAAATTTATCTCCACTTTTTGTCAAATATCAGAGCAGAAAAGATTCACTTTCAATTTTTGATGTATTCAAATCGGCAGATTCTTTTGAAATTGTAATTTCTTTTTAAAATTTATGGCATTCATACCACTGCTTAGAAATTTTCCAAATCGATCTTTTCAAATTTAAGTATTCGTGAAGTGAAATTCTTTTTGAATTCGAAGCATTGAAATTCAAGGTTTCTCTTATTGTACAGTAAAATAAGCTTTTAAAGCTTTCAGATTTCGTTCCTTTTCAAAATAATTATTAATCACGATTTGAAAAACTGTAATTTATCACCTGAAAAAAAGTAGAATACACCTAATCTTGAGTAATTTGCTCTATAATTTAACAACTTTCGCGGCTCATCTTTTCACGGTGAATGAATTACGAGACTTTACTTTCACTCTCTTGGCTTGGTTGGAGTTGAGTCTGATGTAAAACGGGCTTCGGGACAAAAAGAGAGCCGACCCTTGGTGCTTGGAAGCTCGAACAACACACACACAGACACAAGGAGCACAAGAAGTGAGGAGTGAAAAAGCAAGGTGCACGGAAACCCTCCCCTTTGTGCGTCAGGTTTCTTTTCAGGAATATGGGAAAAATTTTCAAGCAAAGCAGAGGCCCTTCCACAAAGGAAAGGAGGCTGCCTGGTGCAAGTGCAGAAAAGTATGCATTTGTGCAAGAGCGTTGGTTTGCACAAAGGGAGGCTCGTAAACACACCCAGAAAGAAGCAACAGGTTCGCACTTACGACCCTCTGACTCCGGGTCACAAACGTGACTGCGATACCAAACCAATGCTTCCGGCATGCATATGCATCAAACAGAAAATTGGGGAACACTCGAATCACGATTAAGAGGCCGTGAAATTTTAAATGCCCCTCAAAAAAACACGTGTCGCGATTTCCTGCATCAAGTGAGTAAACTGACCCTGAGAACAAATTCAGCTCTTCAATTTTATTTAACTTATAAATATCTAGTTTAAAAGATAGAATTTTCAATTACCAGTTTGGCAGTATGTATTTCCCTATAAATTTGGAAATAATCTAACTAGCAAAAAACTATGTGGACGAGTAAATATTCACTTTAAAATACGAGTATGAATGACGAACTTGCGAATAATTGTCTGGGTAGCGAATGAATAAACTGTGAAAAATGACTCATACCTTCGTGCAATTTTGTTGTTATTGTTGAGTGTCGAAGGTCGAGAAAAAAAGGTGTGTATACAAATATTTCTTTCTCGTAGGAGACGAGATGAAACTTGCATGAAATGGAGGGTAATCTCTCAGAAAAGCAAATGAGCGGAGTCGAGTTCATGGCAAAGGTTAGGCGATCTATTTTTGCGGAAAACGTAAAAAACTCACGTGACAACAGGAAGTGAAGACGAAGAAAAAAGTGATTTCGATCAGTTCGAGGCTTGCTATAATTCTTTAAAGGACTTTAATTCAATTAAATTCGATTAAAGAGGAATTATTTTTCTCTACATTGACTTTTAAATGAAACATGTTTTTTTTTTTTTTAACATTTCTTGTTTCTCGAAAGCGAATCAATCTTCCGAGATTTTCCTTACATTCTTACAATCAATTCACTGGTACTCGATGGTACGTCTTGGACGATTAAGTTGTTGCAAAACGCAATGGAAAGGTGATAACGTCACGATGACAAAGAAGCCAATCGACTTGATTGTAATAAATTTTCTTAAAGTTGGTAAACAAATTAGCTAGTCACTTTGTTTGAAAATATTAAAGAGATGTTATTGCTCCCCGATTCATTATTGTTTTAAATTATTCCGTTCAATATTGTATTTCAAATTTTTCATTAATTATTTATGCGAATTTTGATGATTAATAGTAGCTGATAATAATCTCCTAATGATCAGTTCACTTAAGGTGCAATTAAATGATGGAAAAACACTGAATTGAATCTACCTTGTTTTTTTATCACTGACTGCTAAATATTTAATATATTCTTTGTGATTAATGACGACCGAAAATAATTCAAAAAATTTTTAAAGAAACATCGTGATTAGATGGTGTCACATTTTTTCAACGACATTAATTAAATTAATTAAATTGCAGACTTTAAAACTGATTCCACGTCCCTGAACTTTCGCCTCGCTCTCGAATGTAATGATGCATGTCGAGGTTCGTAATTTTGCTTCTCTGTTTTCCATTGTTTAAAACTAAATTTAATAAAAATTGAATTTTAATTAAAATAAGAAATAAATGATTAAAATTTCCATAATCATTGTCGCAGAGTCTAATTAATTCTTTGAATAAAAAATTTTCTTTTTCTTCCAATTAGTGTATATGTTGCCTCTAGGCTTCTGGTCGAGAGTAACATGGCAATTTCATTGATAATGTTATCCACAGTTGCACATGTCTCTGATAAGTGACAGGAATTGAAATTATAATAATGACGAGATTCAGCAGCTCGAGAAAACTTGGTAACTCAAATTACGCCAGCATTCTAACCATAACTGCTGAAATACGACATTGTGCATTTAAATCGCCTGGCTCTCTCACGCCAATTATTTCCGCCACTCGAAAAATTTACTCCGATCATTTCCCGTCATTAGGACTGAAAAACAGTCTCTATGTGCAGAAAATCTCGTTAATACCATTCCTAGGCCTTTTTACATTTCTTTTCTTATCTTATCTCTTATTAAATTTCATCTCTTAGGCAACTTTAGTTTTTGGAGTCAATTTAATTTTGTTCAATTTTGACTGCTTCAAACCTATAAATGACTCGTTTATGAGTCACTGTTATTCAATGTTTGCTTCGAAGATAAGATTTTAATAGAGGCGTTTTTTTGCAACTCTCTTTCACACTTGATGTAAAAAAGAGCAGTACCGACCTAATTTGGCACGTGACATTTATCTGGTCTTGAAATCCAATTAATTGAAATCTAATCGTTTTTCGAGAAATGCAAAAATGGCATACAGGTGAAAAAAACGCTTGTGTTTTAATATTCTCCGGTTACCCGCATCTTGTTACTCGTTCGAAAAATCATTACCAAGTTTTTGCCGCGTGGTAGACGACCTTTGATCAAATTTCATATTTCGCATATTCAATCGAGTTCCAATTTTGCAGCTCAGTTAAAAAATATCAAGTTAATATCAAAGAGTTAACGTGGGAACTTTCATTTCACTCCATTCAGCAAATTAGATATAACTAATCATTTGTCTGAATTCACTGAATGAGAATATTTGAATGAAATTCATTTAAAGGTGAAAATTGTCAAAAAGAAAACTGATTTATTATTTTACTGATAGTGGACTTTGACGAATGTAAATTCTGAGTGGAAGGCTGACTAAATGGCAAATTGTTCATGCCTCTCTCATCCTGTGTTCTCTCTTTTCTTTCTTTCGCTCTTCGTTACGCTCTATGAATTTTGTTGTTGCGCACCCACTGAATTTGACGAAGAAGGTGCATAACAATGAGAACAAAGTCAAGAGAAAGAGAGAGCGAAAGTCTCACAATCAGAGACACGCGACGTAAATAAAACAAAACGAAAGGAACTCTCGCCTTTCGGATGTATGAAGTCTTTCAGTTTCACCATCTCTCGAGTGGAGTTTCACCGGCCGGTACTTGGAAATTATTTATAATTTTCTATTAATTTCATTATAAATTGAAAACGATAAATTTCAAATTGTTTGTTCCAAATTATTTTAAATTACTCTTTCAAATTTACAAATTATTCAATTACCAACGCTTTCAATTTCTAAATCAGCAAATTACAAGAGAAAAGAGACAGGTCTGTTATTATTCTACTACAGTTCGAAATTAATCTCGGGTAATAAGAATGTTGAAACTGTGGGTGTAATTTTCTCATGGATAAACACTCAGGTGTGCGAGGACTTATTTGTATGTAAGGATGTGGCTAATCCGTCTATCATGAATATAAAATAGTCTTCATATTTGTCCTGTATTTAATCGGAATTCTCTTTCTGTATTATCCGGTTACATGAAATAGCTGTAGCAATAATATTTCTCACTTTTTCATTATCTTATTTAAGTTTTGAATTTAAGTATTGATCCAAAGTGAATGATCAATTCCATTCTTTTATTGTTTGTATTATTGCTAGACAATTTGTCTATTTTAAAGTTTTAAAGACTAAGAAATCGATATTGAAATTATAAAAAAAATGTAAATAAAACCTGTTGATACAGGCATATAACCTTTAAAATTTTTTCCGAGAATCTAACCTCTAAAAGCTTTGTTTACATCTTGACATTTCTCCTTCTTACGCTTTATTACGGATGATAAAATACTATTCCAGATTAAAACCTTGCAAATTGCAAATAATTCAACTCATTTGATATAAATCAACGTCCCCTTAATTAGTAATCAACAAACACGTGCCCTTCGTTTGTCCAGTCAACAATACAGATGACAAGTTTGATTTCCGATTTTGGTTATGATTAAAGCTTGTATAATGTATAAAGTCCTAACTATAATTAAAGAATATATTAAATGATTTTTACCTTGAAGAGAAGCTCATTGCAGTCAAACATCGGTGTGCTCATCACGGCAGTCGACATGTTTCCTGAATTTTGCACAAACACACAAGTTTCTTCTCGTCTTGTTCCTCACTCAATGTTTTTCTTTCTCCTCTTGCGCAAGTCCCTTTTTTCAATTTCTTTTGCCGTGGCTTCGGTTTCTCCTCTGGCAAGTCAAGACAAACAAATGCGAACTTGTCTTGGATAGTATTTCGTGGTTATGTATCAGCTTTTACGCGCTCACAGCGAGTAACTTCAGCACACAATAAAAATAACTGTCACTTTATCGGTGTCTTGCGATTACATTTACGCTGATGAATAAAAAAAAAAAAAAAAAAAAACACACGCTGCTCTCGTTGTTAAATTGAAAGCAAGTTTATGGTGAAGAAAACCTTCGCACCAAGAACGTTTTTCAACGAAATCTAAAAAGGTGCAAACCGATTCTCGAAAACGGCTTTTGTTTTTAGAGGATCGTTGCAAGCCCGTGTGCGCGTGACAAGTAAAAATATTACTATTTATAAAAGTAATAAAATGAAGAGTCTGCGTTGAGACATTAAAATGAACTGTAGAAACGTGCACTTGTTTCGTCGAACGCACTACTCTTGTATCGAGTTACTTGTGTTTTTATATTTATTTTAGTCTCTCTCACTCGTAATTTTGATCGGAGTGAGCGAGGTTGCTTTCGAGAAACCGATTGCCGATTTTTGGGGTAGAAACGTGTGACTTGTAAGGCGCCCGAAAGCAAACTGAAAGCAGAAGGTATTTGCAGATCCAAAGCCAGTCTTGAGTCTCGGTTTCGGAACGAAGCAGACTAGCGAGAAGTGCGAGACTGCGAGGGAAAGGCGGTGCTACAGGACCGACCAATCAGCTGAGTGTATTCCCCTCTTCTAGTAGTCAACTTTGTAGAAGGAGAGAGGGTAAAAACATTCCCCCCAAATAGGAAAAGGAGAGGGCTTCGAACTACCCTCTATTTTTGGTGTAATGCATAATGAAAGCCAGTTCTTTTACTAACTGTGTGAAAAAGTTCAATTATATTGAATAATTCTTTTTTTCTTTAACTCTTCGAGTACACAGTGAGTCATTTTGACCCTATCAAAATTTAACCATACTTTGAGAGTAATTACATAAATTTTCAGTTAAAAATATTTAAAAACAAATTTTGACTTTTTATGAAACTTTATTTTTTGTAAAAATACTTTTTTTCGTTAATTTTTTAAAATATGTGGAAGACTTTAAGGGAATGTGTTACTTACCATATGAGCAAATTTAGATAACCCGGGTTTTTTCTACAAATTTTGCATTTTCAAAGAAATTATAGTCAACTTCTGTCAAGAACGTGAATATGGACGGATGTTGACTAACATTTTTTTGAAAATGTAAAAATTGTAGAAAAAAACCCGGGTTATTTAAACTTCCTCATATGGTAACACATGCCCTTAAAGAAACTTAGAATAATCTTTATAAATTACTTCACAATACTTGAAACTGTACCTCTAAATTTTTTAATTAAAAAGGTCGAGTAGTTAAGGGTTTCGGATCCAAAATCAATTCAGCAATTATGAGAATTAAATATTAATATAAATAATTTAAATAATAATAATTTATATAATAAATAATAATTTAATGTTATAAATTCTTTAATAAAGAATACATCTGTAGATGTATTCTGTTTTAAAATAGAAAATGCTTACTTTTAATAACATTTATATTGACTGAAGTTCTAAATAGAATACAATATTTGAGCTTTCTTGGAACCAAGGCCGAAGCCAGGGGGAGGATCAAGGGGGATTGATCCCCCCCGAAATGAAAAATAAAAAATATTTCTGTAGTAAGAATTTCTTTTATTAAAACAACATGATGTTTTTCTACTGGTCCTTTTTTTTGGCTACGGCACTGCTTGGAACCTTTGGCTTTGGTATACAGGAACGCCACGCCAATTTTTGAAGTATACAATTTTGTTCAGGTAAAGGAACCTAAATAAAATTGTAATTTTAAGTACATATCTAAAGTAGAAGCTTTTCTAGGCCTACGGTCTAGGGAGACTATTGAATTCAGCAGGTGCGTTGACCCAAAGTTAGGTACTTACTCTGAGTCGTAAAGCTTAAGGGTCTAATTGACAAAGACTCATTGACCCCCAATTGACACAAGTAATTTTCAGAATTGTACAATTTCATATAGTCTAAGTAAGAATGCAAATAAAAGAAAAATTAAATTTTTGCAATTTTCCTGGATTGATAGGTACATTTTTCATTGAATATTTCAAATGTAAATTGAAACTTTCTTTTCTTGAGACTTTTTTGACTCCTGAAGGAAGGAAAATCGCGTGGAAGGAGGCGATTGGTTGATTTGGTCAAAACTTTCGCCGCATCCCTTTGCAGACCCCCACCGCGTTTCTCGACCCGGAGGATTGAAATTTTTTATTTTATTTTCCTCCCGTCGGTTTCTCAGAGTCCCCACTCGGGATTTAGCGAGCCGAGACGATCTCTGCCTGCTGAGCAGGTTCGAGAGTCTGCTTGAAAAAGGAAGCTTTCGAAAAACTAGACAGAGACGAATGATTTTGTGCTGCCTCTTGGAAATGTTTTGGAGAAAAGTTAACGAGGGATGAGGGCTTTGTGGATTTTAATATATTGAATTGAGACCTGGTAATTCTCCGGAGAGATGAAAATGAAAGGAGCGATGGAAGGATTAATTCGGTTTTGTTTTGTTTCGTTTGGATGAAATGGATTCTTGTGGTTTTTGAATCCGGGAGTTTGCTTCTGCCTTGAAAAGTTTTACAAAGGTTTTTTTCTTTTTCGTTATTCTTGTATTTGACCATTTCAGAATATTTAACCAGATCAATTATTTCTAGAAAGTAATGTATATTTATGAGAGTTTGTTTCCTATAATTTTATTTAATCATCAAACTTTAAAAATGAAAGCAAATTACAAGACTTGTTGTCCCGCTATACGTTTACTTTATTCATATATATGGTATAAATATACATCTATAGATTTTATAGTCTAAACATATGTAGTATACAACTACGTATACACTAAGTACTATATAACTATATGACTAGATATATATCTACTTGGCAAATTACGTTCACTGTCTTCAGCTGTCGGTATCTTGCTCTCATGAATGAAGTCTATTGCTTCTATTCATACTCTGACTGCAGATCGCTATTTCTAAATAGTAATTGTCGTTGCTCTTATATTATTATTGCTTCTCTACATTCTTCGTAGTTTATGCTTACTTCTACTATCTCTGTTTTTATAATCTTGTATAATTATTTCATACGATAATATTTTTTCATATTAAGAAGGCGTTTCTTATATTCTACGAGAAATCATTAATTTTAATCATAAAAAATTACATAAACTTCTTTGCGCACATTCTTTTGCGTCTTTCTGTAAGCAGAAGTATAGCATATATATGACATATTATTGCGATAAACTAGTATTAAAATTTATAAAGTAAAAATAACCGTAAATTTTGCATTTTTTAATATTTTAATATTAAATCACTGGTTGCGAGAAAATATTTCCAAACTTCTTGGCAGCCAGGCTCACATTTTCTATTTTTTTCTATTTTATTTTTCTATTCCTCTATTTTATATATATTTTCTATTTTATATATTGAAACCTTGACTTCTGCCTATTGATATTTTGATAAAGCCGACCCAATTTAATTGCTTCTCTATGTTTATTCGGTTGCCTAACTTGAGATTGTTTTCTATATTTACACCATGATTTGAGCTTCCTGGAAATTTTGCACTGAATGGTATAAGTTCATTGTTCCCACAGTTTTGTTTTTACTCTCAATCGGAGAAGACGTATGAGAAACTCAAAGTGCATCAAAAGTGTTCTTAAAAATTTATTGAATAAATTCACATAGTCTTCTTTAGACAGTTTTTATAGTCATTAAGATAGAAATTAAATTTCGCGAGTGAATATGAAAGTGCAAGTTAATGAAGTGTAGTGCAAGTGTCAGTGAAAATGAAGTGACGTTGAAAGAATTACGCGAAGAGTTCGAGGTTCGGGGAACATCTTGCAATTTGAATTCAAGAAACAAGTAACTTTTATTTCTATTAAAAACATTATTTTATTTCTTTAACCTTGAGTTTTTAATTAATCGAAATTTTATTATTTCAGAATCAAAACGAGAGGAAGCTGGACGCTGCGTGGGTAAGTGCTTTTTGTAAATTCTCTTTCCGGATCTATAATGTTCTATACAAAAACAAATTACATTATGTTAAAAACATAAAAACTTACTGAAAGAATTTTAGGAAACGAAATACGAAACCGCTACATATGTGTGAGTTGCCTAGTTAACGGACATAATGACAAAGGTGTGTGGTGAATCATGTTTTTGATTCAAATTTCTCTTTGAGGGAGAACAATTTTCAGGAATGTCGCTTCAACTTTCAATACACCCACCCGCATGTATATCACGTGGCAGTTTAGAGGGCTATACACTTAGGGTGAGCCATTAACGCATGAACTGACTCCCCCTATCGTTATATATATTTAGCAGCATGAGAATCTGTTATGGGGTTGAAAACACCCCCATGAGTGGGTCTGCCCGGTATCCCTCATTTGCCCCTATGGCCCATACCATAAGCAATCGGTATATACCGCCCGATGGGAAATATCACGGTGACCCTAATTATATGGAAGTCAAGTCCTTCATCTTTTTTTCTTCCTACTCGTTCACTCGAAACGTGTAGAGAAACCCTGACATGGGTCTTATACTGAATTCGATCTGTTTTCAGAGTGAGGGATTTTCTTCTAATTATGGGAAAAAGCTTTAGTTTAGACTTTCAAGGGAAAAAGGTTTCGTAAAGACTGAGATAACTGTATCCCCTTTGAAACGTTTCCTAATTAATTTAAAATGAAGTCCCGGATTTTGAGAGGATCCATTTGAAACCCATTATCTGCTTCACTTACTTTTCACATGCATTTAAAATCTTGAGTTATTTTGAACTAAAATATAGAGAAAGAAACTTTTATTACATTATATTATAAACACGCGAATGAAAATCAACTTATATTTCTATGTTAGCTTATGTTCTTTCAATTTTGATAATGGAAGATAATTTTTTCCGGTTAAAAGAGGTCGAAAGATATCGAAATTCTGCGAAAGAAGCAAACCGAGGGCGTCGTTACTTCAATTATTTAAAGAAATATGGGAAAAGTAATGATTTTTTTTTATTTTTTTAAATTATTAATACCACACTAAATCCCAAAGTTTCAAATTTTGATCCACTTTTGGATCAAAAATTAATATCCGATTTTCATTTAATTATGAAGCAATTTTTAAAACGTTAATTCGTTTTATTTAAATTCTATTTAAATTCTAAATCCACAATTTATAGCTAATCTTTGAAATTTCCACAAAAAGTGTGCATTTGTATTTGTTATTCATGCAAAAAAGTCAAAGTAAAGGATTCATGACGTCATTTGTTCATCGGGCGACATTTTCAATTCGCGTGCAAATACACGCTTGGAGTTTACTATTCTTTGTCTTCTCTCCTTCTCTCGTTTTTTTCACGTTATCCCTCTTTCTCTCGTGCAACTCAGCATTGGTAATACGCATGGTGCAACGCAAAACGTGAGGTCGCAAGAAAGAGTGAGCAGACCCCCTGAGCTCTCACTCCCATGTGCAGTGTGCAATTCCAATAGTTCCATGTTGTACGAATGTACGTTGTTCTCCCATAATAATGCAAGTTACGTCCTTCTTGTACATCTGCTGGACACTTGGGCTACCTACTAAGGTATACAAAGTCTATACAGTCACGTATAGACTCTATACACGAATAAGCGAATATTCCATTGATCCCAGATGTGTCTGGTTTAGAAAGTCAAAAGTCCCAGAAAACCCAGACCCTTATTCTCCAACTTCCGCACTTTAAAGGCCAAAATGGTCAATTTTACCATCAGGGCAAAAAACCTTACATTTAGCAAACCGTAAAAATTATCTGCAATATAGTTAATATCTTAAAAAGATTTTAAAAAAACTCGACTAATCAGAAGTAGACACATAGGAAGTTTACTTTATTCTTTTATATTAAAAATCGTTTGAACTTTGTTTAATAGTGCATGTAAATATAATGAAACTATGTACTGAAAAACCATTAAAAAATTAGTTGAAAGAGAAAGGCAAAGTCAAAATCACAACATTCGATTCATAAAAAATAAATGACACATTTTTCTGATTCTTAAAAAACTGGAAAATAAGAGTAAACATCGTACTTGCGAAAGACTGTCTACTTGCTGATGTTAAAATAGCGCCTTATCAATTCTTATCATTGAGCAGCTGTCGATCGTCGAGAGACATATCGCAAAATAGAATTTTTTTTCTTATCACTTGGGTCAAATGGCTCGAAAAGATTTTGCTACGTAGTAACTCAATAATTTTGCAATAGTTCTTGATTTTAGCAAACATACGCGAATTCGTAATTCAAAAAAAGGATTTGTTTTCAGATAAGCTAGGAAGTCGTTTTCTGGCGATGAGAAACATCTGGAACAATTATACTTGTGCAAGAAGGGAGCAAAGAGTATCTTTAAACAGAGATCGTGTAATTTCTGGAAAAGCAAACTTCATTAGATTCAAGCGAGAAACACTAGCTAAAATGTAATCTCTTTACAAATTGCTCTTTCATATTTAGTTTTTCTAATTACTCGACTTTATCTTAAAATGATCTTCAACACTAATCTCCGAAATAACAAGGATATTTTTAAACTTGTAATATAAAAGTAACCTTCTGTTATAAATACAAAGAAATTTAAATTTGAAATGCATCTATAATTATAAAGAATTTTTAATTTCATTCAAGGCGATATTTAAATTTTAGCTTTTGTTCATTAAAGGCCAATAATCGCGTCTGACGCATTCTGTATGATGAATGAATAAACCTGTTGCATTTGGTTTACAAGGATTCGTGATTCATCAGACAATGACTGCGTTTTGTTCGTTGAAAGGAAAATAAAAAAAAAAGGAAACTCATGAAAAACTTTTCCTCATAATAATAATTTGTAAATGCAATTAATTACAGTGACTTCTGCAGTGTGGTAACTAACTTTTGTAGTCCCTGGCAAGAATAATTACGCTAAGTACAGATTCGAAGCTTTATGCTCAGTATTTTCCATTGGGTAAATTCAATTAAATACTCGTCACCAACTTGAAAATATATTATCTAATTACCTTTCAAAAAATTGACTTTCCATTTATTTTTTATGACTTTTCGCATCATCTCTCTATTCAGACGTCGACGTAAATCTTCATTTGTTCCCAGCATATAGTCTCCTCATTAAAATGAATTCAAAAATGACAATCTGCCGTTACTTTATTATTTACCGTAAAACCAATAGAGGAGCTCAACGCACGATGGCAAGAAAGGGTTAAGACCCCTAGAAAGCATAAAGCCAAAGAATTACAGCACGCTGAAAAAATAAATATCAAATTTTACGTCTTGTATTTGCAACGACGCATATTCATTGTGGATTGTGGTGGATCGGATTCTAAAGGTTTAAGACTTTAAGTCTTGAGTTTTCTATTTTGTTTTGCAGCATCGTCTTTATATTGAAAATATTGTTAGGGTCTCGATTTCTTTGAGCAGGAGGAAGTGACATTTTGCTTCACAATTTGCAAGGGAAAGCCGGAAGCTCGGTCTCGAGGTTGCGAGTTGAGGAAGCGAATCTCCTGCCGGTTTCACGGAGGTCCAATGTCAGGTGTTACGAAAAGGTCATGTGCAACAAGGGCCATATAAACCTCGATAATCGACTTGGCCTATACGGTCAACATCTGTCGCTTATTAGAAATTTCGATTTAAATGACCTCCAAGTCCTTTATTCTGCTTGCCTTGATTTTTTAAGTTACTCGATTCAAAGTAGGCCAGTTTTTGTTCCTAATACATCTTGTTAGTAACGTTTCACATTTAATTTGTTTTTGATCTTGTGAGATTTTTTGTCTCCAATTGTTTTCTAGTCTCTAAAAGCTTTCAAAATCTGGAAATTCTTCATAAACTTTCATATTAGTAGATGATGCTGAAAAATAACCTGTATAAACTAAATAAATCGGTCAAAGTAATCCGGTTTTCAAAAGAAATGAAAAATCTAGATGAAAAAGTTTGCATTTAGAAATAATCTCCAAAATACATATTTATCTATATTATTTTTTTATATTATATTGTATAAAACAGGATTTAAGAAATTTTTTTTTTTTTCTGAGAATTTTAGGTTTTAGGACTTTTATAGCTATATTTTGAAGCTTAAGTGAAATTTCAGGTTTCTCTTTAGGTTTACCGAAATAGGCAATTTGGGTTTAATTTACCTCCAAGGTTACAGATTAGATTTCTAGTTTTAGAAAATGAAATCCGTTTTAATCTTTTTCTTGAACATAGATTTCTAATATAAAATTGATAAGAGTTGTTTACCGTATTGTAGATCAGGACCTATCAATATGAATCAATGACAGGACATGCGTTCATTGGAAATAAATGATATTATTAAAGATGCGATCTGAAAATACTGCTATATGAGTCGTTCCTCACTATCGTTGATGGAACATGCTCGACTTAAGAAATGTAAGTATGATTAGATAGCGACTGATAAAGAAAACTTGTAATCTTGATATGTAATTAAAACATGTGCGATAAATTATGATCTCTCAGACTATTATAAAATCGACCAGATTAGTCTATTGCTAATCGTCAGATTTATTTTCAAGCTCCTTTTCAAGACTAAATATTAAGCGAAGGTAAAATATTTCGAAGAAGCGGCCATAAAAACGTGCGATAACGCATAAACATAACGTGTTACGTGCTTCATGCACCAACTGCTCATCAAATAATTATGCTGTCATTCAGTTATGTTCTCTGCTGCCCAACTTATCTTACAACGTCCATTCATATAAATCCTGCTATTGCTCTCAACTAGATTTTCAGTTTCCAGAGTAGTTTCGACTTTCGGAGGAAATAATCCTATGAGATATTCTTATATGGATATCTATGAAAATTTGTCTTATATATTGAGCAATTTTATCGTAGAAAATATAGTGATTGACGGAATTGTTATTTTCATTGATTTCACGACTCATTACTTTCCCATAGTAGTGTATAATTCATCTAAGTAGTCTTCATTTTACATTGAAACAGCCACTTATTCTCAATCTATTTTATTCCATTCACGCAAGCGATATTTAAATTATTTCGAATTCGATTGAATTTGTTTAATACGACAGAATCATGTAACGGTATTTCTTTTCAGAAAATCGTATAGGGTATGCAAAACTTTTATCAGTTTTTATTTATACATTCGTCCTGCATTTATATTTGGTAAAAGTACATACTGCTTTACAATTTCTGTATAGATAAGAAAAGTATTGGGAAATTTTAAATCGATTATAAATTTAAATCTGCAACTTAAATATGCAATTTAAATATAGAGAAGATTCGAATTAGAGATAGAAATTATTTGAGATCAACGTTATTATACAACATGGCAATTATTGATTTCTGCTTTAAAGAAATATTATCGCAGATGAAAATTACTCCCTATTGAAAAAAATTGTGTTTTATGACACTATTAAGGTGTTGGAGTTACGAGTGGGTTCTACCTAAGTAACGTTGAAATAACTTTCGAGACTCGTATCGCACCCAGGTAGATCTAAGATCGAAGATCGATAGATACAAGTCGAGATCTTTCCAAGAATCCTAAAGGCCAAGGCAACGCCATACTACAAACTATACACGGAGAAAACTATTTAGTATATCTCACTGTAGAATAGTATATTATGGACAGACTAAGATAGCGGTTGGATTTACTAATCCGTTTAGTAGATTTTACCCATCTAGTAGTTATTCTTATTACTGGGTGGGTAAAATCTATTGAACGGTTTAGTAAATCCAACCGCTAGCTTAGTCTGTCCATAATATACTCTTGTTACAGTGAGATCTACTAAACAGTTTTCTCCGTGAATCTTTAAGCAAATCTAAGTACTTCTCAGTACATCAAATAAGCTAAATATGTTCAAAATTTTCCCTTTTCGCATTTTAATTAAGCAGCTGAAAGTAAAAGATGTATAAGAATATTTTTTTTTTTTTTGTAAAAGTGGGATATTTTAATTTTAGACAACTAGAGAAGCCACACGGAAAAATTAGTTACCAAAATTTTCCTTGACTCTCATCGACTTTTAGGTAGGAAAAAGTTTTCAAAATATTTCATTAATGTTTTTTAAAATCTGAAGTACTTTTTAGAGAAGAATTCTAAAACATTTTTCGAAATTTTCTTTATCTCTAAGAGTGGTTGAGTGTCTAGAAAAGCTTCGAAAACTGTTTTAGAATTCTTTTCTGAAAAGTATTTCAGATTTTAAAATCTTTAAGGAGATATATTGAGTCGATATTTAAGTCGATGGCAGTCAAGAAAAATTTCCATAATTTATTTTATTTAATTAAGAAACTTTACATTTTCTTCACATTTTCTTCACACCTGTGTCAGTATAAAGTGCTACGTATTGACAGTTGGCGAACAAGTGTCATTGATTGGTGAATAATGTTCCCAAGAATATTATTCACAAGTGTCTAATTTTTTCGAGAATATTTTCATAAGAAGAATAAGGTGGAAATAGCGAGCTTTATATAAGAAAGAGAAAAGAGTTTTGTTTTTTCAGAAATAATAAATCTGACAATAAATGAAAAGACTATTTTTGACCTTGTAATCTAAAATGAAGCTTTTTACAAGAGTTAAGTGTACTCGATCAGAAAAGCAAATATCGAGTTCAATTTGGATTAAATCGAGTTTACTTTAATGATTTCCAATTTAGTCGATTGCGGATACTTATTGGGTGAAATGTGGTACCTCCATTCACGCCTCGTACGTGTATGTTTACGTCTTACTACACTTGCTCTCACTTTCTTTCTCTCACGAAGACCCGTTGAGCGATTGCTTGGCACTTTCACATTTCACGTTAATTTCGAATTAATAACAAACCTCGCTTATGTAACTCGTAGTCTTCGTGCGAATATCCATGCGAACTTCCGCATTGACTGTATATCGAGAGGAAAAAGAGCTGTAAAATAAAACTCTTTTAATAATAGGCTCATAAACGCAAATTTATAGTTTATGACGTAACTCAACACCTATAGGACTCGTGTTTTCAACTCGAGTTAATTTTTAATTATGCACAGATTCTTTATGCTTCTCATTTTAAATATATCCAAATATTCGGAATATTTCTTGTCGAGGACAGTTTAATATTTGTATTTAGGCAGTTTCACAAACATGGGAACTTGATCTTATCCCTGGAGCAATAGAAAATTTCATTGCTCTGGGAAAGGTGAAAGTTCCATAAATGTTTGTGACCTGCGAAGGGTTTTCCGGCCAGGGCATCAGTTCGCATCTGACAAGGGCACTGTCCGGACGCTTACGAATTTTTCTTATTCTTCCGAGTGTTATTTTCATTCACTTATATTTCACATTTTGCATTTCTCAATTTCGTGCAGTTATTTTATTAAACCTTTTTTAACGTATCATTTATATCTCCTCACCCTCATTTATTTTTTAAAAACAATAACATACAAAACCACATTTTCACTTTGCATTTTTAACATTTCTTTCAAACTAGTTTTAGTGAAATAAAAGCTGGGCCTTTTCTTTTATACATAAGTTCTTTTACTTCTAAATTTAACTCTTACAATTTTTCCTGTAATTTTTTTGCGACCACAAGAAATACAACAGAAAAATGACAGGAATCGCTGTAATCTTTTTTCTGTAATCTTTTTCCTAAGGAAACGTTTATACAAGTGTTCCAACTATGCTGTGAAAGTGGGTATAACGCTCTTTATTTATTTAGTTATAGGGAATAAATAAGTGAAATGAATTGTTGAGAATTAAATTGAATTAAATCCGAAGGTTTAGATCCTGGTTGTATGACGACGAATGCGTTGGTAGGCGGTACAGAGGATATTTATGGAGTCATTGCGATAGGTCGAAGGGTGCGTCTGCGAACGTACATATATCGCTCATTTAACGCTTGCGCTTTGCGTTATGCGCTGGCAAATTGATAGAGGCTCATTGGTGCATCGTTAAGTTCTTATGTTGCCATTCCCTCTTGCGTTAGGCACATTTTCGATCACACATGACATGCACGTGGGATGTCTCTCTACAGACGTCATGAATCTTGCAGAATTGTTTTCGACTTAGCTGCAGTTATTATTTCTTAATATTCTCCAATAAAATTTGAGAAAAAATTGATCCCAATTTTTTAGTAAGAGATTATTTTCGTGATCAAATAAACAATTCTTACGTAATTGAATGAACATGATGTCAATCAATGATTAATATCTTGTGATTGATGCAGAAATGTTAGTAATGTCAATTTAAAAGATATAGAAAAGTAAGATTGGTAGATTGGTATAAGTTTGACATTTCGCGTGGGAGTTGAGTCTTATTATCGGCTTGGCTATAGAGTACTTTGAGCGCTAGATAGTTTATCAATGCTAAAGTCAATGACTCGTAGAGCAAAATGATAGGTATGTATTCGCACTTATCATTGTTCAGTAACAACAACTAACAATAAGTACATTGAACGAAAGCAGGCCTGTGTAGCAAGAAAACACTTGTAGATGACTGAAATAGCCCACTGCAGACCAAAGATAACAACGCCACAAACACTCTAGTAATTAACATGAATTTTTCAAAATATATCAGACCTAATTATTCTTTTGACGTCACTAATTACATTTATCTATAGTAATTGTAGTTTAGAACCGAAGAAGTATTTCTCTGATTGCGCAGAGAATAGATTTGTTTAACATCTGAGTGTGTAATATAAAAAAAAATGATTAAAATGATTGATTAAAAGTGATGAGATCATTTTCAAAAGAAAATTTCAATATTTTCAGTAATTTCAGAAAAATTATTCTGGAAAATCTCCATTAAACTTACAAAGGAATTTATTCTGCACTGTATATATAATCTAAAGAGGCTGAAGCTATTAATTTTATTTTCTTTGCGCAAGTGTTGTCTATTTGAATTTAAAATTTGCTTTGTGATTAATGCTCGTAACTACAAAATGGTTAAAATTCAGGAATTTGAAGATAAAAAAGATTTATGAATTTGCAACGATAAAATCCATATTTGAAATATCTTAATTTGAGATTATTATAATAGACCATAAATGATTTGATCGAAGCGTGCTAGATTTCTCTCCTTAAAATTATAAAACCCATCATCTCGAATACAATCATCAATATCAATAATGACCTGCTTTCTAAAAATGAATAAAAAAATCTGAATTTAAAGAAAATAACACTCAGCCTTACATAAGGCATATAGCATAGTCAGTGAAAGTGAAAATGGACACACATTTCATGTTTTGTTCAAATTGCTATTCTGCATGGCATAAGTTATAAGTTATGTGGCATACCTGCAAGAGAATTAGAAACTTTTTCGACTCTGAAACCATAATAAATAGGTTAATGTCAAACGGTGACAGGGCCATATAAGAGCGAAGGTGAGTTGAGGAGGGACCGGAAGTGGTTGCAGAGCAGCGAAGTTCCGGCATATAACCAAGAGAAGAGAACTTTTCCTGGCAATAGATACTCGTTCCTCTCGGAGAAAGGGAAAGTTGGCGTATGGTGAAAGTCCCAGAAAGGATAAGATACTTTTGCCTCTGTTTATCTCCGATTGGCAGTTACGTCTTGAGAGGTGAGACTCTCAAGCCCAGTAGCAAAATAAGTATACCTGCTGCATCAAGTAATATATGTGTTCCTGAACGATGAACATTTTTCAAACTTGAGTCAATCTTACGTAAAGAGATGTGTGAATCATGGCTTCTTCTAGTTTTCTTATTAACGGAGAAGATGCGTTCCGAGTCATTATAAATTGATGTCTTTCAGAATGAGAATTCAAAATGACAAAAGTTTTTTCATTGAATCATTTCTATTTGTCAGTTAGTGATATTAATTAAACTAATCATCAATATACTTCCAGCATGAAAGCATTCAATTCACAATCATTTCAAGATAAAAAAGGTTAAAGAATCCTCCAGATATGAAAGTTACAAAGTGGGCTTCCTCTTATCGCAAAAAATTCGGTCCCTGAATTTAAATTTCTTGTATTTAATTCGAAAGCGAGGAGGTATATAAAAATAAAAAATCACAAATCTCTTCTTTTTTTTTTGACTGTAGACATTTCCGTTTTCTAAATGTGGAAAAAGAGAAGCACTTGAGAAATTACAATATTGCTAGAATGAATTTTTTTAAACATTATTAATCGAATTTGAAAGTATCGTTTCATAACCTTATACAAGAAGAGGGATTACCTTCTAACTAATTTCGTTGCAATTAAAGGTATCTGAACTTTAGATGAACACGTAATGGGCAATTTTGATTGTATATGAATCGTGTAGTGCCCATCCTGGTAGATATCTAAAACGATATCTAAGACTAATTAAAAATTATCTCTCCCTTTTCTCTTGGATCATGGACCACTAAGAATTGAAGCACTCGGTCACTAGTGCTGGTAACTGCAAATTTCATATACATTCCCTCACGTACAGCCGCGATTACAAAAATTCCGTTGCTATCGCCATGGATTTGCAGGTCTTGTTTAAGTCACGGAGAAACAGATTTGCTAGGTTGAGTGAAAAATTGTTAGTACACGTACAACAATAATCAATCGTTGGTTTAGCGAAAATGCTTATCTATACAAACACGATAATGTGCTGCACTTAGATTCTAAACAAAAATTCAAAGTTCAGGAGTGTATCCTTCTAGATATAAATCAGCGTTTTACTTAATATTTTGCAAAGTGTTTTACTATTCCTTAGACTTTTTAAATTTAATATGTTTACTCTTCAACTTTGAAATATGATAAAATAAGTTTCTTAATATATCTTATCTTGGGAACTTCACTATTTCAGGAAAAATTGCAAGGACACAATCTTCTTCCCTCTGTTTTTTTTAGGATTCTTATCATTCTAAGACTTTATCGCTCTTCCTGCTCCCATAATTTTATTTTTGAGTAAATATAAATAAATATTTTCGGTGCATGTATTTTCATTACATGCGCAATGAAAAGGCAAATATGTTTATTCGAGTTATCTTGATTAAATACCATATTCGAATTCGTGTGAATTGCATACGCAGTACAGGAAAAGTATGCAACGTCGATTAAGAGACTTACAAATATTACACTCTTAAACTTTGTACATGATATTTGTTATTTTTCTTGGACGGAAAACGTCGACATAAAATTTTTTTAGGCGGAAGTTTATAATCGAGTTATTTGCACAGAAATGATTTAGCAGTGAGATTTTTTGATTAAAGGTGTTGACAAAAATGAGTAACATATATAGCACTTGTAAGCACCATAATATGTTATCAGGTGATATCAGACGAAAATTAATATGCAATGTTATTAAAATAAATCCTCTATTTAATTTTTAATAATTTAATTAGTTTGGTATACTTTATAATTTTATTGCGACTGAATGATGTGTTTTTTAGAAGTTGTGATAAAAAGGATTAAAGGTACATGAATTATTTCCGCTTTAAGAATTTTTATTACTATATTTTTTGCCTTAATAAGCATTTGAAATTGAATCGAGTGTAATTATAGAAAATTATCGTGCAAAAATTGGCTTTTATAATAATAGTAAACAAACTCTCTTCGTGATTTGAAAAAAAAGAGCGATAAAAGCTATTCTTTATTAAGTGGTTCTTTTTAATTGAGATGTTTATTTCTACATTATGTACGATTCAATTCAAAGTTCTAATAATCTCGTCTATCAAGAAAAGAATTAAAATCTCAAGAAATGAATCTAAAATTGAAAATCCGAGCTCAAAATAAATTCTAAATTAAATTTATCACATATGTTGAAATTTTCTTATCACAGCTTTCAAATTTAAAAACGCAATGTATTTTCTCGTAAGCAATGAGATAAAATGGTCTATAAAAAACGAATGGGTATTTTACACACATGAGACGAGATCATTGAAAATTTATGTTGTCTCGGATACGTTGTCTTCCTTGTCACTATAATATGCTCTTGCTAGTGGAATTTTCCAACGATTTTCTCAACAGTCCTGCAGCTATCGTGTATATATAAACTCATTTATATCAAAACACATTTGTAGAATGATAGCACTCAGTAGAGAAGCTTATTCTTATTCCTTCTAACTTACAACGCATACCTTATGGCTTTTGCTTATAGCTTACACCTCAAAGACTCAAGACCGGTCTTGAAAATAAGAGAGGATCAAAGATGATCTTCGAAAATTGAAGGTCTTATAGGATTTGAAAAAGGCGATTTGAATATTTTATTCTTATTTTTAGAACTAAGATAGAAGTTTCTACAGAATTGAGATAATAATTTCGTTGGAACTGAGAATGAGATAATGGTTTTTTTTTCTATTTCTTCACTCAAAACAACTCGTATTAATTTTTTTGATGATTTACTTTTAAATTTTCGTAACTGCTTCGTAGACACAATATTTTACATTCAAGTATTTTATGAAATACATAGAATAATTTAATGTAAACCGGGAATTTTTCCGTCCTGCAAAAATGCAATGTCATGGGTCGGAAAAGCTGAACAAAAATAGGCACTCCGTAATTTAAATATTGAAAAATGAGAATATTTGATATTTTAGGATCGTCCCTTGGTTTTAAAATTGTGGGGTTGGTTTCAAAAATATCCATATGGCTTTAGCAAGAAGAGGACGCGACGGTTGTGGATGCAAAGACGTAAAGAAGAGTTGTTTTGGATCCCTATCCCTGCCTCTCTGTATGCGAGATAACCCATCTTCGAGAGCGAGGCTTATGTTAGTGGGAGATAAAAAGGAGACGATAGTGCCGAACGACCGAGGGATCGTAGACTCGACTTTTTTATTACAGTGCCGTACATACCCACAAGTCCCACAAAATTCGAACCAATTCTAACACACAAAGACTCCTCATCCAGATTTTACAATCATAAATTGACATTATAAACCTCCTTTTTGATTCTGTCGTAAAGATATTTTTCAATTGAAAAGATTTAAGTTATAAAAATGCTTCATGTCTTAAAATAAAAATGATGATTGAAATTGAAATTCTTCCGACTGAATTTTCCCAGCGGCGGAAGCACAAAGCACTGAAAGAAAATATACAGAAGAAAAAATGAGAGGGGTTTTAACAGAAGGTGCTAATGTTAGAAAAGGGAGAACCAGGGATCAATTTAGGAACTTATAGAACATGATAATTATCAACACAAAGATTCTATATAAACCGAAGAGAGCTATAGTGGACTATTTTAATCACCGAAGTCTGTTTCGCGGTTGCCTGTCGACCACTTCCGGTCCGGAATTAGAAGTGCCAATAAAAGGAGGTCTGTGTGTAGAGACTCCGTTGTTTGACCAAGTGCTGGTACTGCACAACTCTCCTCAGAAACCCCCTTGCTTTCATCTTTTCATTCGTGGACTCACAACCCGTTCAAAAACATATAATGCAGACTTCCCAACAAATGTTTTTCTATTATGAAGTCTTTTTTGGTTACAGAATTTGTTATTTAGATTCTTTCAAATAGTTTTTACTATCATTTTCATCACGAATTAAGTCACTTAAACTCTTCTCTGCTAACTGAATGTTAACTGTTAAGTTATAAGAGATAAAAAAATGTTTATCTTAATTGAACTTTGCTGAAGCAGAGTTCGTTCTCTTTGTTACCAAATAATGCATATATATATATTTTCTTTTCATTTTATAATAAAGAAAGAGTTGCGTATGTAAATTTAAGATCACCTCATCGCTTCAATATGTCAAATGTTAATTCCCAGTCGACTCAATTAGAGGTTTTCTTGGTCTCTGGAGCAGCCATGATGGCGGATAAGCTCGAGAAGAGTGTGAAGACAAACGTTGAGCCGGAGATGCAGGCGAGCCGCGGATAAACAGCAGCCAAGCAAAAAGGAATCAAATACAGCTGCGCGTTCATCTAAGTAAACGAAACGCCTTATTAACAATATCATGCAATAAGAGACATACGAGTTTCGAGGTGGCGCACTCGCAATACATACATTTACATTCATAAAAAGCTACTTAAAATTAAATAAATATGTTCTATATATGCTCTATGCTACACACAATCACATATATAACATATAACATATATCTATATACGCTATTTATGGTGGTATCATGTTGTGGTGTGAAGAGTAAACTCTTACGCATATGTGTCATATTTTAAACTCGTAATCACCATACTTATGCATCGTGATGCAATGACACTGTATGAGTGTAATAAATTAGTGACTTACCAAGTTGAAAGTGAACACGGCGCCATCAATGCAGAAGCAAGAGAGAAGAGACATATATCTTTTAATTTATACATCGAGTGGGGCACTTGCCTCTGAAAAAAGTACTGAAAGTCTTTGACTCATCCACAGTGTCTGGGAACATAATAGATCGTTAAATTATTGTAAAAAATGATTTAACGATATATTGAACTCAAAGGAAGATGAAGGCATTTTCGATTAATCATTTTTCGAGTTGGAAGATGATGAAAAGCAACCAAATTTGGAAAATCCTTTGTGTTGCAGGAGTGTTTTTGGAATATATAAAGTATTTCTAAGGAGAAAGAGTCAAGAAAAGACGATAGAGCATCAGAAAAAAAGTGATCAGACCAGAACGAAGTAGTTAGTGTAAGAACAAGATTGTTGTAAGACTGCAAGACTCCGTATGTCTGTATAGTATATAGTACTGATCTCGTTCTACCGCCTTTCTTTGCACACCATAGAAACGCGTGAGTGGGCATTGGCAAGCCCACTCTAGGGTGTATCCCCGGTGTGCACCGCGAACCATAACATTCTCCAGTGGCGACCATAAAGGACTTAACCCTCCAACAAGGATCCCACAAGAAGCCTGATGTGAACAAAAATCTGCACGCTTCACTGCCACTAAACATGTTATTGATGTTATGACGCCCATACGAGTGTATTACCTATCGAGGAACTGAACAAAAGTGGCGTTTTTACCGGAACTAAGGTTTTTACTACCGTATTTTTCTTTAGTACGTTTCAAATTCTCTCTTTATTGCAGTTTAGCTCAACTATTTCAAAGTGTTTACCGTTAATTGTGGTATACAACAGGAATATTTGGGAACATTTTTATAGGACAATTCACATCGAGAACAAAATATTCTATATCTTTAATATTCTATATTTTATCTTCTTATTTTGATGCAATTTTTCCTCTCAATTTGAGAGGATTGGTTTCCTTTGGAGAGGATTATTCTCAAATTAAGATAGACACAAATAACACAAGTTACATGCAAAAGATGTAAAATTTTCCACCGAAAGATTTTCACAGTTCCATATAAATAATTTATCATTCTTTCGACTTTTGATGCCTTGCTCGTTGTGGAAATATTGACACCGCGTCTCGGGTTTATCGTCGTTGTTGTGTCCCATTATTTATAACCTCTTGAAAGATGCAGTACTTGATTTCTCGATTGCTTCATTCATTCTTCTCCCTTGCGGCCACGGATGAGGCTTTATCTCTTTCTTCTTTCCTCTCTGCTTGAAGTCTGAAGCCTGAAAACTCAAGAGATGGAGGCTGCCACCAAGATTTTTCAAGACCGAGAGGGTCAGGAAACTTTCGACGAATGCATCACGGTCGTATACCGACTTTCGCCGCTTAAAAAGTCAAATTCCATCCGAATTGAATTTGGAACGGAAAAAACAGATCGTCGAGATCGTATATATGTACATATATGTATATATGAAGTTACATTACTCGAATATGGGTTAAGGGGTCTGCAATATACATATGGATCGCGGAATACGAAATCACGACGAGGTGGCAGGCAGTTGAAGATCGTGATACGAGAAAAAAAATCTCCAGATGTTCATAAATCATACGCTGAAATTTTAGAAATTTCTCTAGGAAAAGAATCTTCGGAAGTAGTATAGTTGAATGCAACTTGAATTATTTTCAACTGAAAACATCAGTCCTCTAGTTTCTTTATAAAAATGATCCCTATATTTTCTCCACTTTGTTGTTATAAACGCATGTCTAAGTTTTGAGTTTTTAATGTGAGAAATATATCATTAAAAGATCATTATAGAGTGATTCTATAAATTGTAGGGAAAATAATTAGTGTCTTTAACAATATATGAAAGGTGGTTTTAAACTCATTTGTTTTCACGAGGAAGACAATAGGTTGTAATGAAGATTGCAGTGTTTAACGAGAGTAATGAGTATTTTATTGAGCAAAGGAATTATTTTAATTATTGTTTGAATGCGTTTTCCGTGAAAGTATTTTACACAATTGCGTATGAAGACATATTTTACAATTTTCGTTATTAAGAGAGTCATTTTCAAAATTACAAAAACGTATATTTATTTATAGAAGAGGATCTCTTTTGACAAAAGTTAGATCTCAAGTTGAAACTTTTAATCATGAAAACACAAAAAGATTTAAGATGAATTTTATATTCATATGAGATTAAAAGTTATTGTTACAAAACCTTCAAAGTTATTATTAAAATTATCGTTGTAGTGAAATATTTGAAGATGATGTATTTCAGTCTTAATCGTGTGACAGAGATTTATGTCATGGTAAGTGATGTTTTTTTTTCACTTGAGTGAAAAGAAAAAGTGCAATTTATATTTGGAAAAAAATCTCATATATTAAGATGCGCGTAAAAATTCAGGAAGAAAAAAATGTGACGTGCTTTCAACCAAGGAAAATGATACTCTACTCGCTGACCGTAGGAAATCGCATGGGTAATTAATAGACGTCGATCGTAAATTACTTGTTATATAATTCAAGGAGTTACAAAGCGCCGGCGATGGGTGTGTAATCCTCAGCGCCGGCAAGAAGATTGAACCTTTGTAGAAGACGATTACTCTTCTAATTATTCGATCCAGTGGCATTCAAATGTGAGACCCTGACCTCTTACATTTCTACACTTTTTCACAGTAAACAATTGTTCACAGAAATTGTGTAACTCAGAACTTTCATTGGCATTGAAAAAAAGAACAATGTCCATTGAAGAATTTGATTCATTTATAAACTAATAGTACAATGTGAAAATAATAAGCTACACTTTAAAAAATCTAAACTTTTAACCTTCTCAAATTACAAACCATCATAAACTTTTTTATGTTGACCTTTTTTTTTACCTCAAATCACTTTTCCGCTCTAATTCAAACTCTTCAAAAATTTAAGGATCCCATTATACCAATGCCAATAGGAGAAAATGTTTACCAGACTAGTAAATTTCCAGAAAAAACTTGTCGATATGGATTTTTATGGTTTGCCTTTAAAACTAACGGTACTTTTGAGTAATAAGAAACCCCAGCGTCCCACTGCGAAGTGATATCGGAAATGCATTGGCTCTTTGTTGAAAACCCATTAACAAGGGGACAAATTTCCGTGTCCAATTAGAGTAACGAAATTTCGAGGCAAACCAGAAGCTATAAGTCATTCTGCAGGTCGCCCTGTGACCCCAGATTGTACATTCTAAAACGTCGTCTTTCAAGGAGGTCCGGGGGTTTTTTTTTTGCGACCTATACCCCACGTGTGGAAACAGGCTTGAACACCCCCATAAAGAGCATCACAGATCTCACTCTAACCGTCAATTGGGGTGTGTTGTAGTTCGTGGGAAAGACGAAGGCGACCTGAAATATTTTGAACTCGAACCGAAAATACAAATCTCGATTTCTCGATACTCGCGATCTCAAAAGAAGGTAAAACTGTCACTTCTCGAGGGGATCAGTTCATCATTTTTGTGGTAGATTGTAGATTTGATTTTAAGAATGAGATCAGTAAAAAGAGGCAAATTTTGCCCAGACTAAAGGGACAATTCTTTTTCCGCTTGGGAGTGGTACATGTGTGTAGCATCCCTAAGATACTCGTCTCTCCCTTAAGGGCGTAGGATCGTTTTAAATTCCTTTTCCAAGAAGCTACAGTTGAAAATAAACAACGGTCGAAAATAAACGCTTCTTTCAAGGGATAAGAGCTGAAGTGAAATAAATTTATCGGCACCAAAACACAAGGAAACATGAACACTGTTTCTTTGAGAGGGAAAATCTGCTAGATTTCTGGAAATTTATTTTAGGATTTGGGTATTGCATGTTTGGGTACTTTTTAAAACAAGTTTGTTGATGCCTTTCAGAGAATTGAATTATTATTTCATCTATTCTAGAAACCTATAAAAATATTGCTTTAATAATTGAAATTGTTTGTTGGAAAATAATAAATACAATACAATATCCATGACTTGCAAATAATTGTGCAACGTATTTGTAAAAAGTGAATCTTGAAGAATAAAAATCAAATGGCATCTTTTTTCCAAGTTAGATAAATAGGCATTTCATTGATCAAATGTGTGGTGCATAACTATGGTAAACAACCTGAACATCAATTACATAAGGAAACGTAATGCTGAGTTCTGTGTCTAATATACTATATGAGACGAAACCACTCAAATGTTTTCCAAACCGAGTCCCACTGGGATTATATCAGATCCTGAGAATGCGTTCAACATACCCATAAAAAGTCTTCTTGGAATTTATATATCGTCGTGTTTACCAACTGCTACAGGTTTTCCAATCATAAATCCTGGACTCCGATTCTGAATGTAACCTAAACCTTCAAATCCCAAATATATCGCCGGATTTCGGTAGCAATAGCACAAATTATTTAAATGAGTGTTTAAGGGAGGCAACGTGGCTCAGTTGATGGTAGCCTGCTTGAGTTTTGTTCATAAAATACACATAGAGTAATAAAATTAGAAAAACGGTTGAACAATAAAATTTAAATTTACAAATAAATTCACTGTACGCCACTGGTTCCTCCTTTTGCGCCCCTTTCGTAGGAGGCAGCACCTGCATCCATCCCCGATTCGGTATAAGGGTATAAAGCGGGGGTGCGTAACGGCAGGTCACGACAAAAAACCCGAAGGGGACCTCGAGATAAAAAGATATAAGAACGAGCGTCTCTCTTTCTCTGGACCACGAAGTGGGGTTCAGCATCGGTCCCATTCCCTCGCTTTTAGTTCTTCGTTAGATGGGGGACCCCAGCACTTTACTCACGTGTCCCTCCCTTTATTATTCTATGAGACACCTGTGAGCCCGACCCGTATATTTATTTATCCACAGGGAATCGAACGCACACATCTCACATATCTACCTGGCGAATGGCAGTGTGTTCGTTATAGCGGCTCTGAATGCATCCGAATACCCTTCGAGTCCCGATGATGGTCCTGAATTCTGAATCTTGAGGGTGCACCGTAAGAGGGGTGGAAATTCACCGTGACCTTTCACTATGCCACTATAGTTATTATTTGTACTGTTAAGCCCGATCTTAGCTTAGAACCCTCCGCTCTTGGATATATATTCACTTTTTTGATGCATATAATAACTATACAGACGTAACTTCTCCCTATTTCCTGACCCTAGCCTAGGTCTTGGCTTATAGACACGAGACCAAAAGGCTCGCCGCAATAGAAAATTAAGGTGAGAAAATGGTCACTTTTTTTCACGCACCTCCCACCTGTTTCATTGACTTTTCATTTTTATTCACGGCATCCTCTTATTTTTGATTAATATTGTTCATCTTCTTCATTCTTAAAGTACAAACAATCTGATCTTATTTATTGGGTCTTCTATTCTTGGGACTTGTGTGGTTTCGAGCCAGAATTGGAAGACTCTCTGGTATCAAAATTTGAAATCTGGAAGTTTCCATACTTAGGAGGAACTCAGCTTGTTAGAAGAGATCATCTTCTGCATTCATGAAGTTTGGAATATAATTTTCTATCATAAGCGATATCGAAACGAATATCCTTATAGCACCGGTGTGAATGCCACTTTTCTTAGCACGATGTCATCGTCTTGTTCAACTATTGGTGAAGAAACCGGTCGACTCTCGACAATTTCCTCAAGTCGCTCCCAGTTCATTGGATGCTGCGGCTCGCCTTCGCAGAAAGTTGTTCGCGTCTTTCTTTCTCTTTACCTTTTGCTCCTCGGGTCTACAAGATATAAGTATATACTTTATATATAGTATACAGTATTGTATAGTATATAGTATAAAGTATAAAACTATAAGTATAATGTATAATATACTTATATAGGATTAATGACTCTCTTCTTTTTTTTTATCGAGTACGCAAAAGTACTTTCTCCGTCTTAAATTCTCACCTGGTGATCTCTCGCATCTATAACGACCAAACGAAAGTCGGAAGCTGGTCTTTACGAGTTTCTAACTAAATCTAACCTTCAGTCTAAGACAGTATTCTAAAACTCCTTTGAAATCATTTTATTGCTCAAAATTTCACTTTCCGTGCTATGTTAGAACTGATGAATATGCTCGCAAGAGAGATTTGTTCGTCTTTCAGGATTAATGTTGTTGAGTACTAATAGATAAGATATTATTAATAGTCGCGAGATTAATGTATTTGCGGAGAGAGGATTGTGCTTTACGATATTTGCAAAGTATTAAATATATACTTGATGGATGGAATGTCTCGGTTTTAAAGTGAGAGGGAATATCGAAAGAAAATATGAATGCAGATTGCAGAGAGAGTATGATTGTTTAACAAATTACTAATTAAGAATTAAAGTTTTTCAAAATAAATGCATATCGTTTCGTTGCAGATTCGTTTCTCTCGCAAATTGAAATTAGCGTTAAACATTTGTCGCTATGGATATCGAAAACTCCCAGTTATTGGATTGTCCAAGGTACAAAGCAAAATTTTTTTTAAGTGGCGTAAAAAATGAAAAATATTTGGACAAGAACTCAGATGACCAGATATTGTTATGGAAATGACGTATATAATGAGACAGAAAAATGTAAAATATCGTGAAACCAGTTTTGTTCCCAGAGATTGTTGCATGAAAACTTTTCCATAAAACCGGATACTGGTTGCACATATTGGTTCCTGAATGACTTGGTGCAAATTTGACTACATTAAGCTCCCTGAGAACCGGTCAGCAACTACGCCATGTCCGTTTTCATTTAGAGTTCTTGAACCTGAACCCTATCACCTTGAATTCAGGGTTTCCCAAATTACTTTTTTTCAATTCATCATTCTTCAAATGCCGATCGAAGAAGAAACACCAATTCATCTTCATTATATTATCGTTTGCTCGAAATTTGCTATGGGGTTTCAGAAATCCTAGTTAGTAAAAAATGTTTCAGGTCAAAAAAAGAAGAGGTTTGTAATATCACGATGAGTTCTACACTGTAATTTAGATTTTAAATCTAGATTCTAGATCCTAGTTTAAAGTACTTTTTTTTATTCTGTTCTTCAAAATCTTTACAACTTTATACGACCCTTAAAATTCCATTCATCTTAAGAACAAAACATATTTTCCAGCCCTAGAATTGTATACCCTATGCTTGGAAAAGATTTCTGATAATTTAAACTGCTTTTGTAGCTGTGGATGCTTTGAAATTTAATTTCTAACTTGTATGTTATCAAGTTTGAACATATTTTTCTTTGTTCTGTGTACAAAGATCTCTTCAAAATCTCTATAATTTACAGCACCCCATAATTTCCTTTGAGTCAAAAAGGAACAAAATACATTTTCTCTCTCTAAAATTTTACACCCTTTGCTTTAAAAAGATAATAAAACACCCAAAAATTCTGGTTATTGCGCATTCGAAAGCCAAAGCGAATCTTTTTATATCTATATAATTTTTTTTTGCTCAGGTAGAAATATATACGGCTTTATTGCTACAGGCGTCACTCACACAGTCGCAGAAAGTGAGAATGTATTTTGCGTTCGTTTATACAATAAAGAATGCCGTTCAAAAAGTTGGACCTCAAAGAAAAATATTTTTTTGGTCGCGAGTAATAAATTGAATGCAATCAAGAAAAAGATAACTTTTCAACCCCTATTAATACTTTTTTTTAAAATTAATTTATTTCTAGTCTCTCAAGTATAAATTTAATAGAAATATTTTTAAAAGTTGCGCAATAGAAAAATGTGAAAGTTTAAAAATCTTAAGGGGTGTTTCCTTAAAGGGTCGGTTAATATTTTTTGAAATCGTAAAAAGTTCGCGATACATTCGTTTTTAATTAAATGATAGAAAATGATTAGTATTTCTAGAGCGAATAAAAGGATCATTTTGGAAAGATATAATTGAAAGTTTGATGAATTTTGGATATGTATATATGTATATATATATATATATATA